>CAUYPO010096242.1:0-10895 GCA_963574435.1 Cheirogaleus major
TCAAAAAGAGAATTAAAGCCAGAAGTGCCATTCTTTACACATATATAACATGGACTTATCAAGTGTTTCTTTTCAAGCTGGTCCCTTCAGAAATTTTGTTGATTATTTAGGAAGAGAGTGAGTGGGTCCCACTAAAACAAATACCCCAGGAGAGGGGGAGAAAATGGAGTTGGAGAGGGAATCTTAATCCTAAAGGATGCAGAGAGAAGAATTGGAAGCTGAGAAATCCAGGGGCTTGGAGAAGGGCTCCATGCCCACCCCACCCCCACCCCTCAGACGCCCCTGCAGACTATTTCTGCACCTCCACGAACTAAGCAGAAGCAGGAGGAGAAGGGAGAGAGGAGAGGTGGGCTGTGGGTAAGTGTGTGTCTGGGGGGGGTAGGGAGCTGTAGAGGTAGTAGGTACAGATATGAGTGTGGGAGAAAGAGAACTCTACTATTCCATTGGTGGTGGGGGGGAACTTATTTTGCAGGAAAATTTCTCCTCCTGAAGGGGAAGGTCATAGTGGTCCTTTGAGCCTGAAATCGAAAGACCCCCTTCCCCCTCCCGGTCACGTGATTCATTAAATAATTAATGCCGAGGTTGCAGAATAGATATGTATTCGTCAGGAAAATCGCAGGCTCGGTCTCCCTGTTTCTGACGTGCAATTCAACTGTCCTTTGAAAAACAAGCCTGTACCCCGAGAAAAAAAAAGAGAGAGGGGGAGAGAGAGAGGGAGAGAGAGAAAAAGAAAGGGAGGCAGCAATAAAACAGCCCCGCAGCCGGAGCCACACCACGGGCTGGGGTATTGTAAGTAGAAGGGATTTCTCACTACCTACCGCGTCTTATATGTCCATGTAAATTTATTGTTTGTTATTAATGTTATTGTCGTAAAATGTGACAAATAGCCATCTTCATTTCCTGCCATTTCTCTTCACATGGTACTCTGTGTTTATACCCATTGAGGCATTGCATAGAGATTTTAGGAATATTCCTCCTCTCTCTCTCTCCTTCTCTCCCTCTCTCTCTCCTCCAACCTTTTTCTTGATTTATAGCAATATGGGTGTCAGCATCTCAGCCGGCATGCCAACCATTGTGTGTGTGTGTGTGTGTGTGTGTGCTCGCGCACGCGTCTGCGTGTGTTTGTGATCCAGTTGTGTTGTTTATGGCCATGTCTTCGATAAATCATTTCTCACGGAAAATGATGTAGAAGCTGGGCTGTTTCTGCGGCCGGGAGAGAGTCGCTCTCGGAGGCACTTCCTCCCTCTCTGCTCTGCTCCCAGGAGTTGGTTATTTCAGACGATTTACAGTAATATATCAGCAGTTAATATGAAAGCTCTATAGCTGGAGGTCTTAAATTATAGCATCTGTGATTATCAATTAAGGCGAGATTTGTATAAATTTGGTAAACCAGAAATGCCTCATTGGCATATAAACCCAGTCAAAGACCACGACCTAATATAAAAATTATATTTGCAAGCCTGATAGAGCCAACATTCCTGCAGCTACAGACAGAGCTTCATTTTTCAGCGGTTACCCTCCAGGAGTTTGGCTTCTCCAACTCCAGTCCCGGGTGAACAAATCCTACTCTGAAGCAGAAGGAGCCTGGGAGCAAGAGAGGCGGAAGCTGAGGAAGAAATTACTGGAGTTGAAGGCAAAGATGTTTTTGTAATTGATGAAGACCAAATCAAAATTCTCTGCAATTGGAAAGGGGCGGGAGGGATTCATTTATAGTATTAAAACTTAATTTATAGGACTGGCGTGTATGGGGGATCATTGCAGGTGGAGAATGAGTTGCCCAAATTGGGGGAGACTATGGAGGTAGGCAAAGGGTGAAGGGCAGGGAGAGAAGCTGAAAGCCTGGGCTCCCTACCCTCCTGGCTAACAAAACAAGGAAATGAATTCACACCCTAGGAGCCTTCCTCCGACCTCCTGAAACAAAGAAAAGTTTCCTGAGCAACAAGGGACTGTGCATTTGGGGATAAAGGGAAGAGAAGTTCTCTTAAGTTTTTCTAGAAAAGAAATGTTCTAGGAATCAAGTGGTCCCAGAAAGTTGGAGAGTATTCCAGGACATGGGGTGTGTTCCTCTACTTAAGCCCCCATCCAAAGAGGGAGCAAATGGGATGCAGACTGAGATGGTGAGAGAGCTGGTAACCTTCCCTACAGTTTCATATGGAAGTCACAGTTCCTTCCCACTAGGAAAAAGGCTACTGGTCAAGAGCAAAGCCAGAGGTGGCTTCTGGGGATGTCCTGCAGTGCGCCCCAAAGTTGTGATGGATGAGGGGCAGAGGACCAGAGCCTTCACCAAGTCCAGTCTGGGCTGCTGGCTGCTCATTCCCTGACTGGTGCCAGACCAACTGACTTTATAGGCACTATCATCTGTGATATTTAACTCTGCCTGCTAGTGTAAACCTTTGAGCAGGAAAATTAGAATGACAGGCACCCAGGTGTTAATTATTCATGGCATCAGCAGCAATCAGCAACATGAAGTGACAACTTAGGCCCAAGTCCTTGCCACCTCCAGGAGCTTGCTCCCACACTCTGCTCCAACTCGACACTGAGCCCCATCCATAACAGGTGATTTGTGGTGGTGGGTGGCACTTCCCAACTTGGGAGTCTGGGTTGAAAAGAGTCTGGGGAGAAAGTGGAGGAGAAGGCCAAGACCTTAGGCTGGAATTGGGAAGGGGCATTGCTTGGCCTGGATAAAAGGAATTAAGGAGTGTCTGGATTCATGGGCAGCTTTGACAGGGCTGGAGATTGTGGGGAGGTAAGAAGGGCTGGGGGAGGCAGCAAAGAGTCCTGGGGGCATAGGGGCTCCAATACTTTCCGTCCTGTTCCTCACTCCCTCAGAGTGTTGAGGATCCCACATATACTCAGTGTGGGAGACAAGCATTTCTACTTCTCTCTCACCTGCAAAGTGGTTAGGGGGGTGGTCAGTGAGCACAAAGAGGGTGAATTCACCCCCTAAACTGATGCTCCAGAGTTTAGGGCAAAATCTTGGAGTCCCTGAGAAGAAGAGAATGATCACCTCTTCCTTGGAGAGGAGGAGGGACATGAAGGAGAAGGAAGAAGGTAGAATCAGAATCATTTTTATTAGCTTCTGAATTCAGTCTCTTTTGGAGGATGGGGAACAAAGTTGGGGCTGAAGGCTCTTTGGGCCAGGCTACAGCTAGCAGGGAGAGCTGGGAGCTAGTCCCATAGGCCCCTTATCCCCTCTTTGCAACTCCTGCTCCCACCCTTTTTCCCTCTCCCCTCCTGCTGCTGCCTTTGCCAGTGACTGGAGGTCTGACCCCCCTCCCCAGGCTTTTCCTTTTTATTCTCTCAGCCCCTTCAGGTCTTTGTCTTCTCTGGCCCTGGGAAGGGGACGTGGCACTGATACCCCCTCTCCCTCCCTTTCCCCAACACACACACACACACACACACACACACACACACACACACACAGACTCTTCCCCAGGAGACAAAGCAGGGGGACCATCCTTGCCACTACTATCTCACAAAATCCCCCTAAGTGAGGCTTGACGCCCTCCATCCAGGCATCTAGGCCTACCCCCCAAATCGGCAAGTTTGAAAAGACTTTGTTGTTATATCTGTCTGTCTATCTATATATCTATCTATCCATCCATCTATGTATATCTCTTTAGTTCAATTAGCCATGAAGCACCCTCTCTTACCAGTTCTGTACTCCCCACCCTTCTGATTTGCTTTTGTGTTGTTCAGGGGATGGGGTAGAATGTATTTGGTGGACAGGGCTTTAGGAAGGCTGCTAATTCCATCTTCTTCCCAGAATCTCTGCTGGTATGCTCTTTCCCTATATAACTGTAATGTTTATCTCCATGCTTTTAAGAAGTCTGGCTGCTAACGCTTTAATGACCGAAGGAATTGGATAGAAAGACAAAGAATGAAAGGATGAAGGACAAGGAGAGGGACCCAGAGACAGAACAAGAAGCAGGATCCCTTTCTGGGGTGAGAAGTCAAGCCTGAGCCCAAGGAGAGGATGAAGGGAGAGTGGAGACAAAGACCAGTCAGGGGGAAAGGGAGGCTGTCTGGGAAGCAGCCCCACAACTCAGATGGACACACAGAGTTAAGTGAGAAGAACAGAAGTGGAAAGGAAACCACTTACTTTTCCCCTTTCTCTCTAGAAGAGAATCTTTCCATGACAGAGGGTGCTTCCCCCACAGAGGAAGGGGAAAGAAAGAGGTAGCCTAATGAGCCAGCCCAGAAGTGATTTCTGGAGACACTCCTAAGTCCTTTGCAAGGCTCAATTCAAATTCACTTAAGACATGGAGAGTGGCAGTGTGAGAAGACAAAGGGGCTGTGAGAAAGGAACAGAGACAACAGAAACGGTTAGAAAAGGCAGAGAGAGAGGGAGAGGGAGAGAGAGAGAAGAGAAAAACAGAAATAGAGACAGAAACACAGAGAAAGAGCCTAACCCCCTTGGGGAGTAGGCACAGAAGGAAGTTCCTCCAAACGCCTTGCTCTCTATCTTTCTAGTAGCTTTCTTACAGGAAGCTGCCCAAAGCCGAGGCCATCTCAGAAGGATCCTAGAGTAAGCTGTTGGGGGTGCTAAATCAGGTGCGAGGCAGCTGTGATAGGAACTGAAGTGCCAGGGAATGGCCAAGACATCTTGGATACTTCAGTGTTCACCACCGCCAGCATCCGTAACAACCATCGGGACCTCCCAATGCCGTATTCCATCATGGGGGTCGGGCGGGGAGTGAGGCCAGTCTGGACACCTGGACCCTAGAATTCTTCCTTGGCTTTTCTTCCCCCTTGTGGGTTTGGTCTCTTCTTTCTCTAGGGACTGGGAGAAGTTGTTGATCTTCCAGCCACCTATGAGCTTTCACTCCAATCCACATCTCCTCCCTGAAACCCCCAGCCTTAATCAGCGGATGCTTCCCTTACTAATCTCTTCCCTCCCCCATCTTTCAGGGAAAAAAAGGAAAAAGGAAAAAAGGAAAGAAAGTTCCTACCAGCCTAAGCAGCTTTAGAAAACTCGAGGGAAAATGGAAAATGCAAACTTCTGTCGCCTCTCCAGTCCTTCCCATTGCCCCCTCGCTATTGCTGTGCTTCCTCCATTGCGCCCCCCACCCTCCTCTCCTGCCCAGACTCTCTCCCTTTCCCTCCCTTCTCCGCCGGGTCCGACATATGGAACCCATTTCGCTGGTGACATTGAAGAGCCGCCGGTGTGCCCGCCTTCCGCCATGGCGCCCCCGGCGCTCCCCGCGCCGCGCGGTGCCCCTGTCAGTCGCCGCTTCCCTCGCCCGGCAACTTGGCCGCTCTCAAGGCCCGAGCCCAGCTCGGTGCCAGACCCGCCCGCGCTTCCCGCAGTTCCCCGAGGGCCCTTGGCGGAGCCGAAGCTCCGGCTTCTCAGGACGCCCCGAGTGCAGGATCCGCGCGAGCCTGGGCCGCGCGGCTGAGGCGGCCGAACAAAGCCGGGGGCGGGGGCGGGGGCGGGGGCGGGGTGGGGGCGAGCGCATCCGGGCCTCTCCCCCAACTCGGCGGGACGCTCCGGGGCTGCTGGGGGTTGAGTGACCAGGATGCGGCCGGCCGCGGTGGCGGCGGCGGCGGAGCCCCAGCTGGGGCCGAGGGTCCGAGGCCTGGCAGTCGGCTCCCGAGCACCTCCCCGCGCCCGGTAGCCCGCCGCTGCCCGCACCCTAGCGGGAGACCGCACAGGTAAGTGTGGGGTGCTGAGCCCGGGTGCTCAGGGTGGGCAGAGAGCGTGGACAGAGCCCCGTCTCCAGGCCCCTCTCTTGGGACAGGCCTGGATCCCAAGGGAAGACAAACATGAGAGCAACTTAGAGATGGGGTGGAGGCTGAGAGGGGTAGAGAGACCTGAGGTGCAGGGCGAGTGTGGAGGAATGTGTGGGGTGTGAACAGGATCCAGTTAGGGGATGGGAGAGCTCTCCTTCACGAAGGGTGTTGGATGCTCTGGAGGGTTTTCCAGGGGAGTTGAGAGCTGTGGGTGTTGAGGGAAGTGTGAGGGGCATCTGCCGGGGCCAGTGGGGGTGGGGATGGCTGAGTCCTGCTCCCACAGTCCAGCTGCCACCGTGGCCCAACCCTTTAGCACCTAGCGGGTTATTTGAAGCCAAAACTACAAGGGCTTGCGCTGAGGCTGGGTGTTAAGCTGAGAAGCTAGGAGAGGAGGTGATTTATGGCTTCAGAGAAGCTGTGTTTACTCCCCGCCTGCTCTGGAAACCAAAAACCAAACAGAACAGAGGCCTGAGAAGCCCCTCTCCTTGGAGTGGGAGGTGATGCCAGGCTGATGTGCTGAGATTTATTTTCCCAGATGTGGGGAGACAGTGAGAACTGTTGCTTTGCAGGCACCTGGTATGGTAGGTCTGTGTGAAGTATGAGGAGTGTGCGGGTATGCACATGTGTAGGTGTGTTTGTGTATTGTGTGAGCGCATCTGTACATCCACATGGAGAGGTGCGTGTGCTCCGGTCAGGGCTTGTCGGATGGGTTTGCAGGATCGCTTTGTGAACAGGCATATTGGGAGCACAGAGGGAGACTCCGTGTTCTCTGGTTCTGGTACTGTGGGATGGGGTAGCTCTGGACACACTTTGCTGCCCCTTGCCCTGTCCATGAGATAGTGCTCCTTCTTGCCTGTCCTTCCTTTTTCCACATCCACATGCAGCAGAGCTCACTTGGCCCCCTGCCTCTCCACCCTTTCCTCATATGCCCTCTGCCCACGCAGCCTGATCTTCACTTTGAATCTTTAACTTTGCAGTGGGAAATTGAGGAATTAGTGAGCATGGTTGGGTGGGAAGAGGAGGGGGGAGAAGGCAAAGGCCTGGTGTGATAGGGAAGATCTCAGGAGATCCATGGTTGGAGGGTGGGCCTTGGCAAGCTTGGGTCCCACCATTACTGCTCAAATTCTCCCAAAGTCTCTGCTTAAAAGGGGGGCAAATGAGCACAAAGGCAAACACGGGGAGAGGGCCATGCAGGGTGATGGGGGTGGGGAGAAAGACATTTTGACTCCCAGATAGTTATTTCCACAGGCCAACTAGTGGCTTTTGCATTTCTGTCCAGACGCCCAGCTTTGCCTGGAAATTGTTTTGCATTAAATTTTCTCAGCCGCAGAATTATCTTTCCTCGCCTCCAGCTAAACTTGCATTTTTCCACCAGACACTTGGGCCCCGCACCAATGAAATCTGAGAGGAAGCGGCTGGGCCCTAAGTGGCCGTAATTTAATTGATTTTATCATAAATCATCAACTTGATGAAGAACCTGAGGTTTCAGTGAAGTAAATTGATATTAATGGGAGTTTCTTGAAATGCAAACTCGCTGCATTGTTGGGGCATCTTGAGCTGGGAAGGTGGATTACGTTTCCCAAGAGCAGAGAGCCTGGACCTAGAGCCCAGCATTGCTTTGGGGGTAGGGAAAGCAAGCTTCGAGGGGCAGCTGCTGGCAGACCAATTGCTGTTGGGGGGGCACAGTAGAGAATGGAACTTTGTTGGGAGGGAGCAGAATCGGGCTCTGTGGACACTGCTGGCCATCTGGGGAATGCTGGTCTCCAACTGTGGGGGAGGCAATTGGGGAGGCTGGTAGGTGTGTGGGGCAGAGGTGGGGGTTGGGTGAGAAGGCTAGGCTGGTACAATGCGTGCATTGATGCCTGGTTAAAAATTGCCAGGTTGAAGGCTTCCTCCTTTAATTATACAAATTAATTATTTACTGCTCAGGTTGCTACATCCCAAAATAACACTTTTATTTGATGATGAGGGTAGAAAACAACCCCCCCCCCATAGAAAAGCAATAAAACCTAGTACATGAACCTCTGTGGGGCCAAGGGAGGATGAGGAATTGGGATGTGCTCAGTGGCAGAGTAGGGGTATAAGCATTTAAACCCCAAGAGGAAATACTCTGCATTTAGTCAAGATGGTGCCTGTTATTGTCTAAAGTCAGTTTATTACTGCTTATTGTCACTCGCTTTTACATCAGCACATAGAGAATTACTTTCAGTCCAAAAAGGGATCTTAGAGATCATTTAGCCCAACCTCTCCCCTCCATATACATGCCTAAGCTTTAGAAAAGGGGACACAGGCTCAAGGAGTATCCTACCTCATATCACACAGCCAACCTGGGCTGCCTAGAATACAAGCCTCTCAACTCCCAGGCCTATCCCAAGTATGACTCTAGACAAATCACTTGCTCATTCTGGGCCTCAGTTTCCTTGTCTGTAAAAATGGCAGAGTTGGACTGGACATTCCCTGAGTTCTCTCCACTTCTGAAATTAGGTGCCATCTATGTATCTATCCTCTGTGGGACAGTGCTTGGGAGCAGTTCCCTTGCATGTCCTGGAGTTCTGTGGGCATCTGGGTATAGATTACTGCATACTCATTCGTACTATTCAGAGAGTTTGTATCTGCCTCCAGTGGATGGTTACTCAGACTAGCTCCAGGAAATCCACTGGAATCTGGGCTATTCTTCCTCCTGAAAGTGTCCTTATTCTCAGCGGAGGAAGAACCTAGCGGAGAGCAGTGGAACTAGAAGGCTAGCTAGCCAGGATTGGCATTTGGAGAGGGGCTAAGGATGGAGGGGCTGGGTCCTGCTGAGCAAGGCCCTTTCCCTGCCAGGCACTAAGTTAAGGCTGGAATTATTCAGGATGTGGCTTTTGAGGTGCTTCCTACCCAAGCCCAGGGACTGAATTGTGGTTTCAGAGTTTAGATTCTGTGACAATGGATACCACCTCCCCAGCCTCACCCTGGTCCCTAGGCCTTTGGACCCTCTCTTCCTGGGAGGAGGCACACACAGGGTGCCACAGCACTCTACTAGGTCTCCTTAGAGCAGCCAGGACAGAAGGTCTGGAAGGTGGAAGACCCTCCACTCTCTTCTTGCTCTAATTTTTCATCTCTTCCCCCAACTGAAGGAAGATAAAATTAGAAAGAAGTGGTGGCTTCTCAGGTCCATGGTTGTGAGAGGGGAAATTTCTTGTAGGATCAGGGATATAAAGAGGCCAGCAGGTAGGGAAGGTTTCCAGGCTGCCTTGGGAAGTGTGGTTTGAGATATGAATTCTAGGGGAGGAGGAAAGTGGGAAGAGATGGGAAACAACCTCATCTTTGGGGCTCTGGAAACCTCAGTCTCTGGCCAGATAATGTACTCCCTAAAGTCTAGCCCCAAACACTATTTTGGGAGAAAAAAAACACAAAAGGCCTGGCAGGCCCAGACTCTGACCCTATCCCATTCTGACTTTGGAGTTTTATATTTGGAGGCAATTTGGAAGGCCTTCCACTGATTGGTCATTAATCCAGTGAGTTATTGTCTGCTAAAGAGAGGTCACTGGGAGAGAGACATCCAATCTGTCAGGAGAGATCCCAGCAGCAGTGGACTGGGACCCTGCTCCTCTCTTGTCTGCTGCTCCCTCCCTTCCCCAGCACTCCTACCCCTCAAGCTGTCTAAGACTGGAAGTCTCTCTCCCTCTGCCTTCTCCACTCTGCCCACCTTTGTCTCAACATTCGCTGGGGGTGGGGTTTGTCAGTCCAAGACCATTTCTAAATGAGGCAGGAGCCCTGATTCGGAATGGGAGGTATCATCACCAAGGAGCCCGCTTTGCTTGTGGCTCCCAACTTCTCTCACCTCACCGCCCTCCCCTCATTACGATGTTCAGGCTGCCTCCGTGGTCACAGTAGACTTGCAGACCCTCTGGCTGCCCTGTTTGTTCCTGCCTCCCCCTCTGTGCTTAGCCAGGAAGAGGGTGGCATCCCCATGCCTGGGGTGGGGAAAGTACAGCTTGGATATTTCTCCTCCCACCCTGGCGGCCTTTTTATTCTTTGGATCCCAAAACTGCTGAGCAGGGGCTACACGGGCTTCTGCGGAGGTGCAGAGATCTGCTCCTGCCCAGTGTCCCTTTGTTCCCTCCAGCTCTGGCCTATTAGAGAGTTGGCGATCAGGGAGCCAAATGCCAAGAGCCTTCTTCATTAGCAAGTCCCTTTTACAACCCCCAGCTTTGAAATCTTTATTAATACTAACAAGGAGACGGGTGTGTACGAACTTTACACCACTCTGCTGCAGCCACAAAGTTGGGCAGTGAAGCTGGAAAAGTGTGGGACCAGGAACCCCCGACAGAGTCAGAAAGACCCATCACTAAACATCTCGCTCGCAGGTCCCCAGGCTCTCAGGTCCCAGCTCTCAAGCAACCAGTGGGCCAGGCGAATTTTGTGTTGTTTGAGCTGGGGGTGGGATCCTTGGCTGCCCCAAGGCTGAGATCAGAAATCAGTTTTAAAGGAGCCAGCCAGTTTGCCCTTATGGAGAGAATTTTCGTTTGCCTGTTGATTGATTTTTGGGGGAGAGAAACAGGCGTGCTTCCACCACCAAGGTCCAGAAGGGTAGTGGCCAGCAATTGCTTAGGGGAGTTTAAAGTGCTCCTTATCCCCTGGTACTGGGTAACCAGTAGAGGTGGGAGGAGGGAGTGACAGAGAGTTTGTTCTGGCTCTGTGGAAATGGAAGAGGAAAGGAAGTCTATAAAGAGGGACATTTCCTGTATCTTTACTTTTATTATTATTTTTGCTTTTATTACTTTATGCTAGTGTCTCTTAATTTTTCTCAGTTTTTTTCTTTTTCGATTTCTCTCTCCCCTTCTCCCTCTCTCATACACACACATATACACACTCAAAAACACACATAGAGTTGCCCAAGTTTCCCTCCCTGAATCCAGGAAGAAATTGTTCCCTCTTCTCTCTCTACCAGTCTGTCCCTTAGTCATGCCTTCACTGTCAGGGATGATAAACCCTTCTCCACCCTCCCTTCTTTTCCCAGACCCCCAAAATCTTCTTTCAGACCCCTCTGGTGTCCCCCATTGCAAGTTCCCTGCCCAAGCTCCTCACTACCCCATCTTTCCCCATCTTTGTCCCCTGGAGTTTGAAAAGCCCCTAGCCTGCAGCACCTTAAACGAAATGGGTGCCTTGGGGGTGCCTGT
>CAUYPO010096249.1:0-93430 GCA_963574435.1 Cheirogaleus major
AGTGGCTTAGACAGCAGTCCAAACCTTTTTGGCACCAGGGACCAGTCTCATAGAAGACAATTTTTCCACGGATGGGGCGGGGGAGGGTGGGAGCATGGGGAGCGGTGAATCTCTGCAGCCTGGTCCCTAACTGGCCTTGGACCAGTGCCGGTCCGTGGCCTGGGGTTTGGGGACCACAGGCTTAGTAGGTTGCAAAGCCCACCACAGACTTGGGGAAAAAGTGGTAGCACAAGTGCCACAAATCTGCCACCACTAATTGATGTGCAGAAGCAGGCTATTTTGGAAATAGGCTAACCATGGAAAGGCAGAGAAGAGCTTTATTGGGAACAAATACTTTTATAAATTAAATAAAAAGACATGTATATTTCTTTTTCTTGAGCACAAATTATCAGAAATAAACTTTAAAAGCTAATTGTTATATAAGCCCAGTGACAACTTTTGGATTTTTCTTTCTTTTTGATAAAGTTGAAAGTATATATTCTATAGAATCACTTTTTTAAAACTCAAGGTATGTGGATTTTTAAAAAAATATATCATTTTTAAAGTTCTAAATAAAATTTTTCTCCATGGTTTGGCAAATCCCATATTTTGTTTTGTACAGTAAGCTTTTTATGGAGATGTGTATATACACTGAGATTGCATATGTATGATGGAACCATGCTCATATTTTTCCTTTAAATAAATATTCAAAAAATACAAGAAAATAAATCACCTATAATCTTACTACCCAAGGATAACACCTATCTATATTTTGGTATATCTTCTTTCAGACTATTTTTTGGCATTTAGAAATATGCATGTGTTTAAAAAACTGAGATTATTCTCTGTAGACAGCTTTTATCCTGCCATTTTCTCTTGAAATTATATTTTAAGCATATTAGGCTCATATACTTTTATAAACAAGCTTTTGTTAAATCACATTATCTTTTCAAAATAATAATTTTTACCTAAACTATTTAGGATATTTTCAATTGTCCAAAATTATAAATCATTGTAAATAATGCTGGGATGAACATCTTTATGCAAAAGTCTTTAGGAATTTCTTTAGAAAAGATTTCTAGAAGCATAGTTCCTGAGCCAAAGAATAAGGACAGTATTAAGACTATTGATACATATTCCAACTTGCTTTAGAGGGTAATTCATGGAAGTAGGGGAGGTTGGTGAGGTTTACTTTAAAACTACATTTACATTTTCAAAGAAGTGGATAAGCAATGTTTTTTTATGTCATAAATTAATATTTTAAATCAGGAGTTGGCACAGTTCCTGAAAAGAACCAGACAGCAAATACTTGAGGCTTTGCTGGCAAGACAGCCTCAACTGCTCAACTCGTCATCATAGCTTGAAAGTAGCCATAAACAAAGGGCAAATGAATGGGCATGGCTGTGATCCAATAAAACTTTATTTACAAAAACAAGCAGTCAGAGAGATTTAGTCTACAACTCGTAGTTTGCTGACCTCTGTCTTAATTGAAAATCCTGTTGTTATGTGAAAACATTTGAATTTGTAGCTGTCAAGAATTATAAGCCATGCTTTGCAAAATTCCCTTTAGCAAGAGTTGAGCTTGTGGGATCCTGTAGCTCAGTGTTAGTCTAGGGAAGGGAGTAAATCTGCTTTCGTAGCAAAGCTATTTGGAAACCAAGCAAGGAAGCAATGAATCAGCCTGTTGTTTCGACATATGCAGAGTATGGAGAAGTCTATAAAGTTAGGCTTCTGTTGGCTTCTGTCAGGCAGCTGTAGCTCGGCCCTGAATCTTTTCTCAGTGTGTTTTTCTTGAGAAATTCAGCCCAACTCCCACAAAAGTAGTCACACCCATGTATACAAACTCAATCAAACCTTCCCCCACTCATTAATCCCAGCATTTCTACGCAATTCCTAGGAAAACAAAGCTTGAAGCTGGAAGGAAAAAAAAAATCATCTGAGAAATAACTTTGTTCTCATGAAACCTACCCAACAGAGAATATTTTTCCCAGATGTTAAGCGTACAATAGCTTTTCCTTAGGTGACTCTTTTATAGGGCAACTAAAAGACATCATTGAGTACCTTTAACAAAAGTGTAAAACACAAAGGAAATAAACTAAGCGTACTTTCCTAAATAATGCCACTATGTCGTAGATAATTACCAGTTATCTATCAAGGAAACTTGTAAACTGACCACAGGGATAAAATATATTTGACCATATTATTTTAGCGGTTGCCTGCCACCGCCTTCTTCCCTTATAGCTTCTGAAAGTGCTTTGAATTCAGAATCTTTATGTCAAAATAGAGGCTGAAGGAAGTTGCTTTCCGTAACTGTTAGATCTTACATAGACTCAGGGGTGCACCCCCACCCACACACACACACACCTTTCTGACCCCTAGAACCCAAAAGCAGCGGCCTTAGTAAACACTACATCTGAGTCCAGCAGTGGTTTTATGTTCATTGTTCCTGTCTCTTTTATTTATGCTAGAGAAACAATGTGAGCGGGCTGTAGACCACTCTCTGCCAAGAATAGAAGTGTGTTTTCAGGCTAGCCCAAGCAAGTAATAAAGAGTTGAGGGAAAAAATGGATTTAACCTTTGCAAATGAATATAAACAATAAACTCTCCAGCACGCACACACACACCATGCATTATAACAGCTGGAGTTAAAATTTTGTTTAGAAGTACTTTTTTTTTACTAAAAGATCCCAAATTCTGTTCCCATCATCATAAGCTTTTAATCAATGCTACACATTTTAAAAAATGTATAAAATTGTACACACACACTATTTGGCAGCTAGCAGAGAGTCTGACCTCTCTGACAGATGAAGAAAATAGAGTTTAGGCAGTGAGTGACTTGCCCAGTGAGCAGGTCTATGGTGAGAAATTGTTTCTCCTGATTTTTTGGACAATGATCTCACTGACGACACTTCTTCTTCAGCCATGTTGTTTTTCCTATTTTTTGTTTGTTCTAGGTAGTGCATATTCACAATTTAGTGCCTTGAGATACCTGCACCACTTTTGCAGCTTGTCCTTCAGGGGGTTTGTAACTTAATCTGAGTCATCCTTAAGGGAAGAACAGGGACCAATGTGTAGAAATTATAGCCCTAATATACCATGACAAGCCTTCCAACTTTCTTAAAGTATTATTTCCCTGGGATGTCCAGGTTTCATCTTGAGCTGTTTTAACTTAAAAGATGCACAAATTCTTTTAAAATGGTTTTCGTAGCTTAGATAGGTTTGTACAAATGCAATTCAGCACATTATACTAGTTGTTACCCACCTATATATATGACAGAAGATCTTCAGAACTGAGTGGCCCGTGAGATCACCCTAAATCATTGATTCATGCTACCGTCCCCATGTGCTAAGCACACCATGATGGTGCACATTGTTCTGCAGCCAATCATCCTTCAATTGCATAGAATTAATTGGACTGTTTCCATTACTCAAAATCAATCTGGCTGTACGGATGCTTTTCCTTTCTTGGTGTCATTGCCTAGACTCAAGGCATATGGTTCTCTGCTCTATTTCCCCTCTGGTGGTAGACTGCCTCAAAAGCAGCAAACTCCCCTTCCACCAGAAGCTTGTGAGCAGTGGCCAGATGCCACCTGTGAGGAGTGCCACACATTTCTGTGAAGTCTCAGACCTGGATTGAATTGGATCCACCAATGAGTTGGCATGGGTAGATCATGGAGTGCCAGCCACATGGCCTTCAGTTTAGATGGGATCATTCTCAGTTCATTCCCCCAGAGCACATAATGAAAGGTACAGCTTATCGCAAAGCTAAGTTTGAATTGGAGAATGTCACTGGGTTAACTGCTGGGGACCCATCGTCATGCACTGGGGTTCTGGTGGCCCTGGTGAAAAGAACAGGGTGCCCAGTGAGGTCACCATTGGTGAATGAATAAATAAATATATAAGGCCTTCCTTTTTTGAAGGCCTTTGAAAGAGGGGTCTTGTAGAACAGGGCAGAGCAGGCTGACAAAGAACCCATGGGAACAAAATTCTTCCCAAGTTCTCTTCTGGTGCTATTAGTTTTCTTTCCCTATCGTCTTCTTAGCTTTCTCAATTTTTTGCAGTGATGAGCTAGTCCATCCGGAGGTGGGAGGAGGGGTTCATTCAAAGAAAGAAAAGCAAATCAGTGAAAGAAGAGGGAATGGAGACCAAAAATAGAAAGAATTTTAATGAGAACATGTCTTGGGTCAACTCCTAACCTCATTACCGTAATGTGTTTCAGTTATTTTCAACTGTTTGGCCTTTATGTACGCGTTCACCAAATTACATTTAGTTATTTCCCAAGAACAGCTAAGTATCACACAGGAAATACTTGCTCCCTCGTGTGACATGGTTGAATCTCCAATTTATATCCTGAAGGAAAAACAGATTCTCAAGATTTGAAAAAAATAAATCAGAATCCAAATTTCTTCTTTCTCGTGACCATGCCAATATTTGCTGTTATTCAGAAAGAAAATTTGTTTGAGTGTGAATCTATGCTAGCAGCACGGTGGGTACCACACTGGGTGTAGAAAGATGGATAAAACCTTGTGTATTGTCCTTGAAAGGGTTACACAGAGTCAGTAGGCAAGATGGGACTTCTAAACAGATTATTGTACAGTTTAAGAGAGTAAGTGCTGTAAGTAAAGTGTAAATAAAAGGTTTTCTAATTTGGCACCCAGTTTGGTTGTATGGGCAAAGCATATTTAACATTTATTTTCTTCTCATTAACCACCAACCTCCGACTTAGAGACACTGATACTGAACATCCATCCACAATGACAAGTTTTGGTCTCATCACTTCCTTCCCTATTATAAGGAAATTGAGCCCAGACCAGTGTCAATTAGAAATGAAATAGAGTTTAAACATGTAACTGTTACTAATCTGTTAGTACCTATGGAGTGTGGAAGGAAAAGACAAAGGACTATGCTCTAACCCCCTGGGCTTTAGAAGTTTATAATCTATTTCAGAAGATGAAGTTTATCCAAATAATGAGATAGCAAATGGAAGAAGGCAATCTATTAAGCGCTCACTGAGTGGTACAGAGAAATGTACGATAAGAATTCAAAGCACTCTTTTTTTTTGTCGGGTAATTAACAGTGAAGGATGAGTTCCAAGATAAGGAGCAGGAAAGAAGGTCTTTTGAAAATGTTTGTTTGTTTGTTTGTTTTGGTACACTTTGATCTATTTGTCCAATTTAGAAAGAAGATAAAAGATAAGCTTTGTTCTCTCCCTCTAACTTCACTCTTACTTGTGGAGGTTCATAGACAGGTGTGATTAACTAGAAAGGGATGCAAAATACTCTGGCTGTTGAGGGACAGGTTTTGCTTGAATTGGGTAGGTTATAATGAAATCGCAAGGGGAAGATTAGCTGCCTTGGACAAAGATGTACCCAACTTTGAAGATACAACTGTGACTAACTATAGAGTTAACCCTACAAACAAACATAACTAGTCCTTTTACATGGAATGATGTCTCCAAATAATAAGTGACTGACTATATTCCCATTTTTCAAAAATAGACCACTTACTAACCACGGTGATAAAACCATACTTTTTGTTGGGAGTCATGATTCTTATTTCCAAACCTCGGTCCTCAAAGTTGCCAGGGCACCTAGAGCAGCAACCCTGTTTCTCTTTCATGCTGTTAACTGAAGTGTGATCTGCTGGCCCTCTCTGGCTGTTAAACAGGAGGGGACCTCAGCCTGAGTCATTGCTCAGCAACTTACTTTTCCTGCAACTTCTACATGGCCCTTGGACCCCTGGCAAGATGCCCAACACCTCTGCCATAGACACCCAGTAATATGCCCCCCAAGAGAGCCTCTGATCTGGGAAGTGCTAATGGCTGGGCACTTTGGGGGAAGTCCTTATCCAAGAGCCATCTTTTGATCAAGGAGGGGCCCAGAGCCTCAGAGGAAATCTTTCCTGTTTACAGACTTCTGGGGCTTTGAAAAGCCATGGCAGTGTATGGGCCAGGCTCTTTAGCTTTTTACGCAAAGGGGCCAAACAGGATGAGACCAGGATGGAAACTGCATATCATAGGAACCCAGAAGGGCAGGAAGTCACAACAGAAGAAAATGTCTTGATTAAAAGTGCAATTGAAAGGTTTGTGTCGGGTGGGAGAGGGATAATGACATTAAAATATGTCTAGTTTTTGTACATGTTTGTTATAACAAAGCCATTAGCCCACGTTTTCTTGTTCAGTTATGTTTTCCTTGTCATGTTTTTCTCCACTTTGGAGAAATCCGGAATATTTTTTCTAAGAAATTTCTCAGTATGTTTGGTGGGAAATCAAATCTATCTTTCTTTCATTTTCTTTTTTTCTTTCTTTCTTTGTTATTCTCTATGTGAAATAGAACCTGAGAAAGACCCTGTTATCCTTTATGGAATTAATTATTCTAGAACTAAGAATTAGGAGATTGACAATAAGGGAATTGTGTAAATGGTACAGTTTCTATTCAATATGCTTTTTCTACACTTATTCCCTAAGAATGGCACACATATTTGTGAACTTTAAGCAAAATAAAAAGTTTCAAAAACTAGATGTTACTATTAAGGGAACAAGTTTATTTTTATCTGCGAAACCTTTTTTTTTTTTTTTCTTTTTTGGTGGTGGTGGTTGCTGCTGAAATCTAGCTTGTGGAATGGGGGTCTCCACAAAACACCCCTCTAATTTTTTAATCCCTCTCCTAACACCACCCACGCTGCACGCGGACGGCTGAGCCGCACCCACTGGGCCCCACACCCACACGACAGGGTGAGCCACGATCATCTGTTTCCAGACAGAAGTCAGTAGTAACATGTTTTATAATTGTCATCCTGTGCCAACCAGAGAATAAATTGTCATTACCAGATGGCTCAGAGTTGCAGAAAATGTGTTAGTACAGAATTCTGCGTCAGCCTCCTTGATTTCTCCCCAGCAGGTGATATTTATGGACTGTTTACAAGTTGCTCACATATGGCATTCTTAAGAGGTTTGTAACTTTTATACACTGTCATCCAGTTTATTTATTTTATGAAAATCCCACTCCAAAGGTCAGCCTTGTTCCGCCTACCTCCCTAACTTCAAGCTGAAGGAGAAATCTTGAATATAATCTCAGGACAGAGGAGCTAAACTAAATAAACAGGCTCTCAAACCCTCCAAAGGGAGTGTTCCCCACGTGCTAAACTCTGCTGGTCCCGACGGCAGGACTAACCCCAAATGAGAACCGTGGAGCAGCTCTTCCCTATTCCAATGATAAAACATTTGTGTCATTTTGTATGGAAACGTCTTCCTGCTTTGGACTTTTTTCAGCCCCTGGGGAGGAGAGAATGGGACCACAGCACCATGGAGAGAAGTGTGGCCACACAGGAGGTTAGGCTGTGGGCACACACTCTGATGCCTCCTCGTGTCGGGCACTCCTGGAAATCCAGTCCTGGCCACTGCCCAAAGCAGAGTCTCAGAGCTCCCACCTGAGGCAGTGACAAACTGGTATCTGAGACTCATTCTTCCTGACACAGAGGCACTGCCCTGGTGGACATTTGCATTCTTGGCTTTGGGTTTCTCTTTCCGGGTAGACACTCTTGAAGTGTGTAGAAATTTTCTTGCTATTAGAAGGCAATGAAAATACAAGGGAAGGTACTTTCTTGTCTTTTCAAAAGAGAATAGAAAGAGATGATGTTTGGTTATTGGAAGCACTTCAGTACCAAGGTTTGAGGGGAAATCTAGGTCTAAATAAACAACGAAGAAAAGAGAGAGCGAGTGAGCTACACAGGAACACAGAGGACTGTGAAGATTCTAGAACATCTTGAAAGTCAAGCAAAGTTTTAAATATTGATTCTGTAGGAAATAGGAGATGGCAGAAAGTTCAGAGCGTGAACTTTTTCAAGTGACTTTTCGTAGTCACACAGGTGACCTTTTCCCTTTTCACAGCCTCCTCCTCGGAGAAGTAGAGCGTGTAGAATAACTGGAATTCAGACAGAGAAAACCGGGCATCCCAGCCATTGCCCTAAGGTTGTGCAGCTTTTGTCAAGGCAGGGATCTCTCCGTGATTCTCAACCAAGCACGCCCCATCAGAATCACTTGCCCATAGCAATTTTTAAAAAATACCTGGAACTGGTCCTATCTCAGACATCTTGAACTGAAGTCCTGGGACGGTGCTCAGGCAAGGACTAGAGGCAAATTTGGTGAGCAGAACAGAGTGAGAGCCCTGTTTCTACAGCTGGGTATCTGACCCCAAAGCTGGTGTTTTGTGCCCAGCCTGCAGGGCTGACGGACCCCTGCTTGGGAGAGGTGGTGCATAGAAAGTATAAAGGTAGCTCTTACGGGAGGAGGGGGCTCAGCTTCTTTGGGGGAGTGGCAGGGTGCAGCTTTGGCTCTTCTAGAAATCGTATGGCATGGTTTTCAGAGCCCTAACTTTGGGTCAGACAGACCCAGGGTGAGCCACTTACTCTGTGACCTGGGGCGATGTAACCTCATAAGCCTCATTTCCTTTAACTACAAAGTGGGGCTAAAAATAGTACCTACCCTGTGGGGTTTTTGGAGTATAAAGCAAGATGATGCAGTGAAAGTATCTAGTAAACTTCCTGGCACAAGTAAGAACTCAATGAATGGTAGATAGTAGTAGTAATAGTAGCGATGGTGGTGGTGAGGGTATTTTGATTAGTGGGCAGAATATAGAACTCAGTTCCTGGCAACATTCCAGCCTAAGCCTAAAATAATATAACAGCTACAATTTGTGTGGTGTCTACAGTGTGCCTAGTGGTGTGTGTATAAATATAATCTTTAATTGTCACAAGTGCACTGCAAGATAGTTATCATTCTCATTTTACAAAAGAGGAAACTCAATATAAAAGGATTAAAAGATCTACCTAAGAATACAGAACTTGAAATGGCAGAACAAGGGCTTGAAGGCAGGTCACTGTAATGCCAAAAGCAACACACATGGCCCCTGCATTTCCCGGCCAGATACTGAACTACGAGACCTCCAGCTGCCCAGCCGGCAAGATGCAGATTACAGAGTTCCTGTCACCATAGCTGATGCTATTGTGGTTCTTTCCACGGTAGTAAGTGAAAAGCACTTGGAGATCTTGGGAATTCAGACCCTCTGTATGGTTAAGGGCATTAAATGGGCCCTTCATCTCATAGGCTGAAAATTGATGAGGCGTTTCTCAGGGAAAAGAGTGACCTTGAGGAATGGACTGGCTGTGTGCACAGCCTGTTCTTCAGATCCATGAGATGAGAATTCCTTCTCCTGGGCTACAAAGCCCCTTGCCATGCAGAGACAACAGAGGTCCACCTCCATCTCTGATTGCCCAACAGGGAGTCCCTCGTCACCCAAGGTAGAAATAAGTTTAATGTGACTTTCACATGCTGCTCCTGGAACTCGTGCTGAACATATCATGCTCTCTTGCAAGTTCCCTTTCACCAACTGAAAAAACATTTCCAGAGGATCCCAAGATCCTGAAAACCTGCTTGGCTCTATACAAACATGTATATTTCAATGCCTGCCAAAAATGAGCAAGACTAACAGGAAAACTGAATTTTGACTGCGAACTGAATTTGATAAGTGTATTATCAACAGGAAAATGTGGCGCTGGTTTTCAGAGAGTAATATAATTCCAAGGAATTTTTTTTCTTAGAACAGCATCCAAGAGTCTGATTTCCTAGGGCCAGGAGGCCGTATCCCAGCTGACTTTAGGATTTCAGCAAATCACCAAGGAAGTGAGCCTCGTCCTCCCCTCTCTTCCCTCTGTCCTCAGGACACAGGGCAGTAAATCCTACCTTTGCACCCCAAAGAGTTTGAAGGAAAAGTGGGTGTCTCAGAATAAGGTGTACTTTCACCACGTAAGATGTAAGGTAAGAAAATAAAATTCGTAGAGGCTCTAGCAATGTTCCAGAATCCTTATAGTTGATCTAAATCTAAAAAAACTGACAAATTCATAGCAAATGGCTTTTAGGAACATCCTTGGAGAAAACTATGAACTCATAGGTTACAAATGAAATATTTACTCCTCGGAAGTGTGCTGCTTGTTATGTATAATAAGGCACACGCATGGCCTATAGCCTTAACTAAACGTGCCATAAATTATATGGCATCAGGTAGAGAGCGCCCTGTTCAGCACTTGCTTTGTATTACAATTTGTGTTGGCTTCCAATTTGTGATTTATAATCAATTTTTAGGGTATTTTAAGTGCTGAATGAAAGGTTTTTCTGTGTTTAAATTGGATTATTGAGACTAAAAGGCTAATCCTGCCTGGGCTCTGGTGACCCTGTGCCTTCCGGGGGGACTCACTGACTCTTGCCTAAACAAACTAGGGGTGAAGCCCTAGGGCACTCAGCTTCCAAATTGCCTGTCCCCATCCTCCCCACAGAACGGCCCCCTCGTGGTTCCACCGGGGCCCAGGATGAACCCTCCCCAATGTTCCTTCTGCACCCAGACCACCCGTGAGAGTCCAGAAACAACTCACCCTTCTTTTTTCTAAAGAATAAGTTGATTCTGAATATTTCAGGTGGCTCTGGGCTGGCTTGGGTGTGAGGAGCAGGATTAAGATGAAAAGAGTTGTTTTTCATAGAACCATTTAAAGTCACTAAAAGAAAAGGAGAGCAGAGAGTCCCAGAACAATCAAACTTACTAGGGGAGGTCAGTGGACCAGGAGGCAGTCTGGCTTCAAACAGACCTTCCTGTCTGACTGCGGGTTCCTGTCCCCACTGAAAGGAAAGGTCTCAGGGTGCGGCGGAAAGAAAATGTTTCTCAAACTTAAGGAAGATGTGATTCCCTTTTAAAGGGAAACATTTCCAAGGACCTTTGGTGTTGAAAATCACTTTGATTATAATCTTACTTATTATATATGTACAAAAAATTCATTCACACTTTATGTTTAGCATTCCCACAAAACAAATAAATCAAAGCAAGTTTACATGTGAACGCCAACTAACTACACAACCAAAACACTCAGATGACAACATTAATTGGGTGTGATGAATGATGGCATTTTGTAGAAACAAAATTCCTGCTACTGGAATATGGAATAGTAGGACGTATTTGCACTTTATACTTTGCTTGTTATTAACTGAATTTCCTTGAGTTTTTGCATAATGGGCAACTCTTTTAGCCATTACTATTGTCTTTGCTGTTTATTGGGGTTTTTTTAAAAGCTTTTTATTGTTTAATTTGTTTTAGCCACTGATGGCCCAACTAGTTGAATGGTGAACCCTCAAAATATAACATTGAGGGAAAAAAATGTATTAATGAAAAGTTCTTTGCTGCCTATTTATGTATAGAGTTACAGCTAATGAACTACTGCCTATTAGTTTCCCAAAGTTGAACATGCTGCCAATGGCCCCAGGCTGCCAGTTCTTTGGAGTTCAGATCTGTGCCACTCCTGTGTTCCCAAGTGGTGACTCACCTCACCCATCATTGTTTCTGTCTGAATTCCTGGGAAACCCTTGTCCGTACAGGGAACAATCCCTTCCTATGACCTTCCCTTAGAATTCATCACATCAACACAATACCTGCGTGGCTACAAGAAGACATGGCAGGATTCCTTATGGGACTTATCTAGGTGATCCAAAATGGGTTTACCTTGCCATTTCTAGAAGATAATCATCAAAACGAAAACCTACAATTTTAAAATTCTTTTATGACTGTTGGGCACCTGAAGAATGTCCGTCTTGAGATCTATTGCCCAACATTGGCATCCTACAGATGGTGCCGGGACAAGTCACAGGCCCTGAGCTAGGATGAAACCAGAGCACAATGTGAGTGTTTTTGAGTCATGGAGTGTTGTTGATGGAAAGGGCCTTAGAGATCTTCTAGGGCAATCCCCTGAGGCTGCAGACAAAGAAACAAAGGCCCAGAGAGGTCAAGTTCTCTCCGGTTCACTTACATATGGTGAACCCTTCAAAATTTCATAAAAATGGCCTATGTGTTCTTATCTTCCTCAGTAACTTTCAGATACCCACTCTTCCAGCCCCCCTTGTATCTCTCAGCGCAGTTATTAGACATAGGGTTTTTGTGCACGTTATTCTGTAAAAATGACAACTCCCTGAAGAAGAGTGACACACCTTAGCCCAAAATCAAATGCAACATTAGACTTGAGCTACACTCTCACGTTCTAAGAGTTCACCCCAAATCCAAGACTTGCTGAAGCATTTGAGATATGTGGGAACCTTACCACTACATAAAACTGCACATATACTTAAAAATCAGTAAGTGGTCAACATCTTATTTTGAAGGAAACACACTGATTTTAACTGGATGGTGCAAAGCTCACAATTTCTACTTTGATGAATTTGCTCACACATGGTATTGTTCAAGGGTAAGCTGAAATAAAGAATATGTTTAATTGGCATTAGTGACTTCTTTGGGTTGTTCTAGGGTTAATTCTGAAGAAAGAACATTATTCCCACTACGACTGTGATGCACAAAAGGATACACGTTGAGTGTGGATGAATGAAATCCATTCATTCACATAGGTATGCAAAAATTGATAAATCCATGGTATGGTAATAGTGCCACATCTTTATTATGCAAATAAACTATGTTTTTAGTGATTTTATGGGGTTTTGAGCATCAGCATATGTGTGTGTGTGTGTGTGTGTGCCTTTAGCAGATGACAAGCATTCTTCCTTCCAAGATAATAAACATGTTTTCTGTTTTTTCCCTCTCTTTGCTGAATGCTGAGTGAGTGCGTTTTAATGGATGAAGCACTAGATTCAGAACAGGGAATCCAAAGTTCTGCACTGTGGACTGTTGGTAGTATGACCTTTAGCAGTCCACACAACTTACTAGGGGCTCTGTTTCCTTATCGGTCACATTTAGGGGTCAGAGAAGATGCCCTCCAAACTCCCTCTTGTAATTCTGGTTTATGATAATTTTCCTTGTTTCTAGCACAATGAAATTAATTGTATGTGATTGAAAAGAAGGTCACCATCACCATTATACAGATGTAATAGTCCAAACAGGTTGTAAAATTCTAAGGAAGCACCGTGTTTTTTATTTTCCTCTGTACTGGATGCCAAGATATATACGAAAGGCATTCAAGTTTGCTGAGCCATAATCATTCCAGGGAAGAAAAAGCCTGGAAAAAGTCTCTGTCCAGATTATTATATTAAAGTTAATATTTTATAAATGTTTCTCACCTCACCTGAAAAATAGGGAATCTAAGAATTCTGGGGTAAAATAGATTATATTATTTTTGTAGACATGCATGTGTGCATTTAAATAAATTGAAAGAAACAGGAAGTGGTCTCAAGCTAAAACAAGACAGATCAGAACTCTTGTCTTCTAAAATTTTCTTACAAGTAGGGGTTGTGGAATACAGGAATGAGTTACTAGGCAGGCTGTAGAATTTCTTTCTTTGGTGGGTTTTAAAAACAGAACAGACACAGATCTGCTCATCTGCCTGAACTGGATTAGGTTGTACAGTGAACTCTTAAGGACCCTTCAAGCCCTGCAATATTAAACGTTCAGATGCTTCTCTCTTGCCTGCCAGGGTTCAGTGTCAAATTCAGCGTAGCGGTACATGCACAGAAAACCTACTTTCCTCTCTACCTTTATTTGGAATTAAACATGAAGCAAGCCCATCAGAACCACTGCAAATGTATATTTTTTGGAGTGAAGATTTTAAACATCACTTTGTTTAGTGTTCAGAATATGCTAGAAAGGTCAGATGGCCCACAATCCAGAGTTTGACATTGTAGTATTGGGTTCTTCAAGAAACACCCACTGGCAAGGAAGTACATTAACAAAGAAGACTTGCCTTCTTAACTGACACAGGTAGGGGAAAACATTCTGGAAAAGTACTAGATAAGGTGTCAGAAGACCTAGGTCTCTTGATGTTAAAACAAACTCTGTGATCTTGGGCAACCTCACCTCTCTGGGTCTCAGTTTCCATATTTGAAAATGAAGATATAGAACCAGACAATGTTCAAGTTTATTGCCTGGTCTGTGATTCTTCTAAATATTCCCTCATTGAATTGATTCTCTGCTTCCAGGAAACACTTTGTCATTTGTTTTTTTAAATGTTTATTACAGATGAGTTTATAGTCTCTGCATTTACTTCTAGAATTCATGCCAACGTTATCTCTACTGTAAATTGTATATTTGCATGCACTTATCTGCTCCTGCAGATTTCAGACCGAAGTCTGGGTTTCCACAACACACTTCTGTTTGGCATCGCACTATGGTTGCTTGTTGCTCCTAGTCATCTGGAAAAGTCTTGTCTCCAAATCACAGTGGCTTTCTTTTTCTTGCCCTGAAGCAACAAGTGATGGGGGAAAATATGTGTTTGTTTCTGTTCTTCAGAGGCAGAGCTGCTTCAAGCGTAAAATTCTTAGCCCAGTAGTTTAATTCAAATTCAATGAGTCACAAAGTAAATGCAAACTGTAGGCTGCATATTACAGGAAGGGTGCGAGTTAAATTAATTTTTTAGAACCAGATTGTATTAGTTAAACCTAGGATCCTAATTTGTGCTGACAAAAATGTCAAATTAGCCTACCAAGGTGCCTGAGACTTACTGCCCAGATAATAGCTGACAATTTGAACTGGGTAGTTTTATGGATTGGTTTGTATCTAAAAAGCAGACAGCTTTTAAAAGCCTTGAATAAAGGTTGCTTTCTGTGGACACCTATGGCGTGACTATTTATAAAAGTACCCAATCATTTTTCCCCTCCTTTAAAAGTGCTATTGGCCAACTAAGGCTTGGTATTTAATCCATAACCCGCTATGCACTGCACCCTACAGGGGTAAAGAACACACAAAGCCAGAAGAAAGAGATCAAGAAAGCATTAAAAATGTCAGGCCACAAGACCATGTTTAAATTATTAGGTGAGATGCCGTCTTGCATTTAACAATGGCCTCGGCACACCTTGAGGCCCAACTTCCTCTCTCCTTGGATGTTTTGACTGGTTATTGCAATCTGTTCTGAAATTGAATTTCAGTTTGTTTCAATAGCATTTTCCAGTAAATAGGAGTGACTCTGGTATCTCGTTTGTGCATCTTGATGTAATAATCAGAGGTAATTGAAGCGTGCACAAGCTGCAGAGACTTATGACATGTTTTTAAACAAGTATTGACTGATATGAAACTAATTTAACAAAAACTGGAAATCGGACTCCTCTAAGAAGCCATGCACAGAATATAGGGTCTATCGCAATTGCACTGAGTTTGACTTTAAAATGGTGTTTTCAAGTTTCCTTACCTTTCCTGAAGGAGTTGAGGTGCAAGTTACTGACAGGCGAGGTTGTGACCCAATGACTAGAACTAATCATCTGACGACTGGAATTAATCATTTGTCAGTCCTTTGGTTTGGATTAACCAGGGTCGGTCATCCCCTTGTTCCTTAGTGGCCCCTACAGATAAGAAAACCTCCTGGTAACAGAGGCAAACAAAATGAATTTCAAATGACAGCATTTTGTGTAAACTAACGCAGGTTTGGAAACTTTTTATTTTGGAAATTAATCGTCCTTAGATAAATTTGTAATCTTTTGTATGCTCGGGTGTACGCAAACATATGTACATTGTAGACATATCCCATGCAAGCAATATATACATCCTCTGGTTGCAAAGTGACTGCCGGACTTATATTCCATTTTAATGGAAGTTAGATACTATAAAGGAGAAATGAAAGAACAAAACCTATAATTTGCATCTCTAAGCTGTACAAGAGATGAAGATTATTAGAGCAGGGCTACTATTCTCCTTAGCCTCTGGATCTAAAGGGAGGTGAAAAGCATTTGTAGATAAGAATTTGAAATTCAAATGAGGGAACAAGAAGTCAGTCTAAAATGTTGCCCTCCACAGATACTGACCTTAATAGAAATGGTGGTGGATTTTGATTTTTGTGCACTAAAGAAAAGAGAATGAATGATGTGTAGCATACCCAGAAGATTACTGATAAAAAGGAAGCATAGGATCTTGTGATCCTTGTCACCTAATTGAAGGAAGTAGAGGAGAGTGATAATGCAAAGAGAGAATAAAACAGGGAGAATAATTAATAGATTCATTAGGCAAAACTTACCATTTATATGTGTCTCAAACACACACACTGGTGTCAGCTGGATTGAGACTTTATGGGGAGCAAATTTCTTTAAAAAATAATGAATTGCAGCTCTTCAACATACGATATGAAATGTGTAAATGTCACCCTTATCCATAATACCTCCAGGGATTCGTAGAAAAGTTGAGATCTAAACATTCTATTTTCTAAACAGAAATCTTGAAGGTGTGGACCTCGTTAGAGGTATCATCCCACCTGTGGAAAGTGAACCAGATAGGCTCGACGTAAACATCTAGGGATTTATAGACGTAATACTTATTATCACTAATAGGCGTTAGGTAACTAAATCCCAGAACGTCTAGGTGAGACTATGCCCCTAAGTATTTGGTGTACTCTTCTAAAGAGATGTTGTTGTCATTACGGCCATTTTAATAAGGTTTAATGTAATTGGAACAAAAGCAACACACCCCAAGCTTTGCGTTTTCCCTAAAGTGATTTATGTCATTAGTAGAAAAAATTTCTGAAGGCATAAGGTGTTCTTTTCCAGAACTATTTACTAAACAATTTAGAAGATTCAGTTTAAATGTTGTTAAAAGTATAAAGATAAAATAGCTTCTTTACCTGGGTTGTGATACTTGTTCTAGTTTTTCTTATAGATTCATCTTCTCAATAAGCATGAACTTATTCCCAGAGAAACAGTACTGTTTTTGATTCTTGGAAAAATTCAAGATAAATAGAGAAATACATTTCCTTCCCATAAGAAGTATATATTTTATCAGGGAAATAAATAAAGTATGGCAACATCCCCCCAAAATGGTCCCAGTGCAACATTTGGCAAACGTTAATTACTTGGCTGATACTGTGTAACTAAGGGTTTCACAAATCCAAGTGGAGGGACATTTACAGGTGACTGAGTATGAGAAAAGCTTCACAGAATAAATGAACCTTGAGTTGGACTTTGAAAGGACAGGCTTTGAATCAGCAGAAATAAGAAAAGAGAAATTTCTAGGAAAGAGATGCCAAAAAAATTCTGTGCCGTTATCCTTGGAGGAGGGACATCAGGACAGTTGCCTTTGTCCTTGGGAAGAACTAATACTGTCCCAATGGTGGTAAGTGGGCAGGGACTAGCCAGAGGATGGCACTTTCTGTTTGAGTTCTGCTTTAATATGAAAACCCTGCAGCTAAGACCTGGGCCATACATTTGACCTCCAAATAGCCCTTTCTAATTTCTTTTTTACTCTGCCATTGATCTCCAGGGATCCATATTTTGTCTTCTTACTGTTTTTAAGATCATCACCAAAGCTCACTTTAACCAGATTTAAATGCTATTTTTTACAAAGTCTGGATTAAAGTAGGAAGAAAACGCACTGTGTTGTTTGCAGCCGGGAAAAGCGTGGGCTCCACTCTCCCTTGCAACGGCTCTGAAGTTGTGAATGGGCAACGCGTGCTCGAGAGACCATGGCAGACATGCTGCTATAGAAATGTTCTCAAATTATCTTCAACTGGCACAACTTGCATTTCTTTTCTTTTTCGTTTTTTTCTTTAAAGAGACAGGGTCTCACTTGTCACCCAGGCTGGAGTGCGATGGTGCCATCATAGCTCACTGCAGCCTCAAACTCCTGGGATCAAGTGATCCTCACAACTCAGCCTCCTGAGTAGGTGGGACTGTAGGCTTCAGGTGTGTGCCACCATGCCCAGCTAAGTTTTTTATTATTATTATTATTATTTGTAGCAACATAGAGACCTCACTGTGTTGCCGAGGATGGTCTTGAACTCTGGCCTCAAGTGATCCTCCCACCTCAGCCTCCCAAAGTGCTGGGATTACAGGCGTGAGCCACCACACCTGGCCAGATTTCTTTTACCTTCTCCATAGCACTCAAGCTATTGATTTACTTCCTAGCCACCGGCAGTAAGGTCCAGACTCAAGGATGTGGAGTCAGCTCTTTCTATATCATTCTTTCCATTCCAGACACCTCTGTGGGACTCTGAGTGAAAAATTCAGGAGTTAATTCAGTCGATTCCCTAGTCAATTCAGTAAGGAATTGCCTGTGAAAGCAGTGGATTCACAAAATCGACAAGCTGTCCTGGTAGTGATGGGAACGCAGCTGCAGTAGAGATGTTCTCAAGTGTAACAGGACACTACCTGTTCACTCTCTTTTTCCAAGCCTATAAAATAACGACAAGCATAAAAGCTCTTTCAGCTTTTCAGAAAAAGAGTGCTACATAAATATAAGCTATGACTACTTTTTTTCACTGAAAATTATATATGTCACCCACGCTAAGAATACTTTCCTCCTTAATTGCAAAGCATAATGGGACTGGAAATCAAAGCTTTTGCTAATAGTCTTTTACCATTTGTACAGAAAATTTCCATGGAAGAGATCAATATTATTACTGTTCAAACATTTGCACAGCCTGTGTTTAACATGCCTGTCACACATTAAGGAGAAAAAGTGTATTGGAAGACATTGGATTTAAAGAAGAAAAAGTAGGAAAACATCAAGTTGAAGTTATTATTTTTAGTGACTGTCAAATTCACCATTAATTCTGTTTCAGTAGTATTTGAACTGTTAACCTGTGTTTCTGAGTGTATATTTGTCAGCAAATAGGAAGGACTTCCTTAGTAAGTAATTGATATAAAGGCCATTTGGCTTCTAAATTTACAGAAGCCTATTTTAAGGTTAAAAAAATTATGAAGGTTGTGCGTGTATTTAATTAGTGAAAATGGGTATTTTGCCTGTGTTTGGGAAGGAGCGTTATTACAATCTGAGTCATTAAGAAAAGTATCCTGAATCAATGACATTTTTACAGTGCAGCAATAATCTTACTATATTACACCCACACAAAAATGTTAAATGGACGATAAGATTTGGCACGAAATTATGTAGTAGCATGAGGAGGGAGAAAGAGAAAATTCAGCATAGAAATTAAACAGTGACAAAAAATAGGCATTTTCTCTGTCCAGAATTTGGAGTTCTTGGCTGGCATGCCTAGTTTGTAAAAGAAAAATCAGCGGAATATGTTAAATACTTTCTGTGGCATTGGAAAGCCAACCCTCAAAATAGATGTGGAAAATGCTTGTGTTAAATTGTCACCCAGGCATTTCTTTGCTCCCCTGGCTCCTGGGCCCATCTACGGGATACCTAGATCAGTCCCCTACCTTCTGCCCCAAACCTCTATCTATTTCCTGGATCCTCGTGCCAAAGAGCAATGGGGGTGTCTTCATTGCCATGACAAGACCCTGCTTCTAGATTGGCTCATCCAAAATTAACAAGAAGGGCAAAGGCTAGCGGGTGCAGGAATGGAAGGAGAAGGGAGGTATAAAAGGGTTTAGAAGGCACAGCGGGATGGAAGTCTAGCCATCCATCCTTCCCTCTGTGGCACAGACACTACTCCAAGTTCCCAACACACATTACAGAGCCCCAAAATACATACCAACTTTTCAAAGTGCTTGCCAGCCCTGTCTTGCTAAAACAATGATAGCTCAAAACCTTCGAGCAGTTAGAGAAGTGGTTTCTTTGCTTATCTGCCTTTTTTTTAAGGTGTTAGCGTAATAAAAATGAGTTCTTTAAATTTTTCTTTTCCCATAATACCATAAAACTTAGAGACTTATCGAAGAGAAATAAAATATAGGGGCAGATAGCTGCAGGCCTGTCAATCTGGAAGAGGAATTAAATATGGTCTTAGGATCAGCAGGTAGGAGCTACATTAAATACTAAAGAAACATTTGCTCAGGGAACAGATCTGAGGCAAAGTAAGGAAGATTTGGAATCATCACTAGGGCGTCAAAGATGGAATGAGCTCTCTTTCTGGACTTGGGGCATTTCCCCTTCCTGTAGGTTTCTGAGCAAGGCTGATCAATCCCCTGGTAGGAATCTCAAATTAGAAGTACATTTTGATCATTGCAAAGACCCTTTTCATCATCTCCTAAAAAATCAGATGGAATGGTTTGCCTTTCATCAGAATACAGTGGAAAGTTCTGATTCTTCTATTAACTAGATTTGAAATATTGTTCCAGTCGCTTAAGTATTCCTGGCTTCAGTTTTCTCTATTTTTCTATTATCTCTTCCCACTGTAAAATACTGCTGAGTTCTGTTCACGGTGGTCACCTTAACTCTAAGCAGTAGAGCCAGGCCTTCTTGATTCCTGCCCTCAGAGAGACAAACTAGACCAACCCACGCTAAGTGCATTTGTCAGCCTTGGTTGAGTTCATTTTACCAAGTATAGGCACAGTTTTAGGTATCAATATCGTACTTGTTTAGCCAGAAACAGTTGCTAAAACGGTTTTTCAAAGCGTGGATTCAAATCAAATCCCTAACATTCAAGGCAGAATAGGAGAAGGAAGTAGGTTGCCAAATTTTTATCTCTGTCTTCTCAAATTTATGTCATCATCTACAAAGTTGATTCCCTTCCTGAATTTTTTATTGCTCTGATCTGTGTTAGTGCAAAGTAAGTGACTTTTCAAAATAGCACATAGACAGTACTTTATGATGGCACTAATTCCATAGGTATTATGTAATAAAAGGGTCTTGTGATCAATGAAATTGGCCTGTGTTAGGTTAAATCAAGTTAAGTCAAGGTTTCACCACTGTGGGACTTTTCAGGGTCCTTAACATGTTGATATAAATTGCAAATATTCATAAAAAGAACATTATACAACGCATTTCCTAGATAATTTGGGGGGGGGGGAAACCCACATTTTTCCCTTGAAGCATTTAATAAGCCTAATACTAAGAGGAACACGTTTTAGAAAATCTAGTTCTATACTATTTCTACTTCCTACTAGAAAAAAAGGGTAAAGGCAACAAATTAGAAAGTGATGAAACCAATAATAATATGATCTAGGTAATTTTCCATAGCCAGAGGAAAAAAGCAATCAGAATTAATGAAATATCTGAAATATGGGGTATTTTTAAAGTAATATAACAATTTCAAGAGCCTGCAATGTTTTTAATAAGTTTGCACAGTAAGGATTCCCAGTGGAAACTAAATTTGTAAGCAAGCACTTATCTTGCCCCAAAATAATTCAGGAACTAAAATGCTGAAAAGCTGGCTTTGTTCCTATCTTTTCCTGTGACTTTATCTACACTATCAATTCTCCTAATAAACTTTTATTCATAGATAAAGTACAGCCAACTCTAGCCCTCTCCATTAAAAGCATCCAAAGAAATTAAGCTGCTTAAATATAGTGAAAAGGTAAATCATTTTATGTATTCTGGTTTTTAGTAAAAAAATAAAATACCTTCCGTTATGGAATAATTAGTCAAAGCGAAGAAAGAAAAGTACAAGATTCTTTTTGCCTACCTGCCTTGTTTTTACAACTGAGGGTTTCATATCATCTGGGGGAACTTTTTATGTCTTTCTCTAGCTTATACTGGGCTTAGGAGAAGAGTTTGTTTGGAAATGCTCACTTGATGATACATTTTATTTTAGTGAACTTGGCCATATTCTTTTTTCTTTTTTTTCCCTATTAAGCTTGCCATAAAGATACCTGGGGATTGAGGAGCATTTTAGGTGGCAGGATGGGAGTTATATATTCTCATGGTTAACTTAAATCCATGTTCAAACCACAGCTTTTCAGCAAGCTGCCCCTTTATGTGGGCATATGGTTAAACTTAGCTGACATGCTCTGAGGCTACCGGCAATGTTTATGACCACTGCCTTCCTTCCTTCTAAACACACAATTACTCCTTAAGGTCCGTATAAATCATGAGGTTACCTAGGCCATTAAATTCTTTTCTTTTCTCTATGATCTTGTTCCTAATCCAGAGATAGTTAAAGGCTTGCAGTATACCAATTAATTAGTCTGAAAGGCAAGTCAGTGAAAAGAAAAAAAAAATCACAAAAACTGCTGGTTAGACAATAACCACTGATTCTCTGAATATTTTGTTTTCAACTGGTTTGCCTGTTGTCATATAGAAAAAAAAGTCCTTGTTGACATTTGAAGTATTTTATGTCCACTGATACAGTTCTGATTATATAAATGATTCACTACATTATGAATTGATTTGGGGCATATAGAGAATATTTGGCAGGATAGTTAGACTACTAGTAGCTCAGTAGTCTGCAGCTGACACACCCACCTTCTGACTTACTAGAATTTCACATAATGAAAAAGGACAGATGCTGTAAGTGTGAATACATCAGACTCTAAAGGCAATTTACAGCAGTATGTGGCCTTCATAAACATTGGGGATTAAAGAAAAGGAAAATCTCTCTATGACATGATCTATTTTTCTTATGTATATTTCATTCTAGCAGCATAAATACATTAGGCCCATATCGAAAAGTTTCCTGTTTCTTGGTTGTGGTTAACTTAGTGGTTTGTACTTTAAATGGGCAAGGTCTACCAGACAGAATAGCGCAATTTTGACTTGGATCACTGCCCACTACCCATCCTAAAATTCAGCTTAGCCTTTCCTTTACTATTGGTGCCACTAGAAAGAAGAAAGATCTCATCTGTGCTAGTAGACCTATTTTTCTTCATTATGTTTTGCTTTCCATTTTTTCATAAAAGATGAGCTGGTCATTTCAGGGTAAGGGGCTTCCTTACTCCTGAATGAATAATCTTTCCTCCTTGATGTCAAAAACATTCTACGGAAATTACTGGAGAGGGAAAAAAGTAAAACTTTAAAAAAACAAGTATTTGCCAACTTTAGTTCCTACAGCTCTGATCAGCAAACTATCTAGATCCCCAATGAATAATTACTAATTAATCTGGAAGATTTTCTTTAAACTCTAAAATTAGCATATTAGGTCCTATAGTGTAAAACAGAATTATTGCTTTATTTCTTTTTTCCAAAGAATGGAAAGGAAAACTTGAGGATCACGATTTTGTGATGCTGGGAGGCAGAGTCACTGCCTTTCCTGAACTGGAAATTGCACACTGGCACTCTTACTCTACCGAGCGAGCACGGGGCTTTTTGAGCAAATTCAGCCCTGCACGCTCATAGCACTATTCCAGCTGCAGATCATTGAATCAGTTGGGTACATCAGTGGAAACACTTGACAGATTTCATGATCTAAAAAAACAAAAACAAAACAACATACCATGGTATACATAAATTGCCTTCTTTAACTCCATTACTGACCATGGCTTAACTTGATTGCTTTTTGGCAGTAGTACTAGGGCAAGACCTACCATCACTCCAGATAGTATTTTTCAGACTGTGAGGTTATGGTCACATTCTAAGAGTCATCTTCTAACTGAGAGATTCCCCTGGGAAATAACAATAGCTAACTCTCCTGGACTGCATAAACTACAGCCTGTTTTGAACTAGGTAGTATACATTTTGGAAAAGAAAGCTCTGCTCTGTGCAGTTTTCTGTGTATATGTCTCTTTCCTTCTCTCCATATCCCAACCTCACTTGGAAGGAAATGATCAAGCTCCTACAAAGGTCATTGCATATATTATTTCATTTAATCTTCCTATAGTTCTGCAGGTTAATCATCATTCTGTTCATTTTTACAAACAAGCCATTGAGACTCTCAGAAGTTAGTTGAGTGACCTGCCCAGGGCCCTCCCCTAGTCAGTGGCAGAGTGTGAGGATGGATGCACTTTGTGTTGTGTCAAAGATGGTGACCCCTGGTGATGGAGGAGACTCCTTTGAACCCAGTTCTTATGGCCTCAAAACTCTCTCTTCTAAACCATGGTAAAAAAAAGATTCGATTAACTTAAAAAAAGAAATGTTTCACTTTGGAAGGCTGAGAGGAGAGGAGCAGAGAGAATATTCTTTACAGAAGAAAAAAAACTTAAAGATACAAGGATTTAAAGTCAATAAGGGCTGGGTAATCACAGCACTTTGGGAGGTTGAGGTGGGAGGATCACTTGAGGCAAGGAGTTTGAGACCAGCCTGGGCAGCACAGTGAGAACCAGTCTCTACAGAAAAATAGAAAAATTAGCCTGGGGTTGGGGAGTGGGTGGGTGGGATGGCGTGTGCCTGTGGTCCCAACTACTCAGGAGGCTGAGGTGGCAGGTTGCTTGAGCCCAGGAGTTTGAGGCTGCAGTGAGCTACAATGACACTACTGCACTCCAGCCTGGGCAACAGAGTGAGACCCTGTATCAAAATAAATAAAACCAATAAGAAGGAAGTAAATGTGTCCAAAATGCCCGTTCTGTCACTTCTTGATAGCTTAATTTGCTGTATAAACCCATCTTGAGACAATCCGTGAAAAGTAATTCTTATATATTTTTCTTTTTCCTGGAGAACAGTGGAAAGTTGGCAAGAAGTAAAAATGTTCTCTGGAATAGGGAGGTGAACAAGTTGTAAATGATGTTAATATCTTCCAGATGGTACAGTTTTACTTGGGAATTTAATTTATTGTAATTAAAGGCATGTGAATTTTCTATAAATACTGAACTTTGCAAGACTGACACTAGAAGACTCCATCACTTCTTGGGCAGGGTTGTTTTAAGGGAGGCCATCCCTTCCCTTCCACTTAAAATGCATCTTTGGATTTTGTCATCTGAGCCAAATCAGAGAAATATTTTCTCATGTGAATGGTTGTTTTTTAATCTTCCTTGCCAATAAATCTTAATTATGAAGTAAAATTCCTCAGAAACAAGAAATTTCAATTCCAAATATTTTCCATGAAAATTATATATGTTAACCATTGTTTTTACTCCACACGTCTTGAACTCTTTCATATTTTTATTTCTGAATTAGGCTATGATCACTTTTCCGTCACTAAACATGTGTGTTGGACAATCTTGGAATTTCTGGTTTTGCTTCTATCAGAAGAGCCTGGCTCAATCCATAATCCTGTTTTCCTTCCCACCGTGAGCAAAGCCTGTACGCTCAGGGCTCCCAAACTCACAGCCAGTGTGGCGTGAGAACACTGAAACAGCGTCTTGCATCACGGGGTTCCCAATCCTGCACATGACCTTAGCCTGGACATGCTACTCTCAGCTCTGTCACGATGTCTATGCACGATGACCCTTCCCGCCTTCGTTTCTACTGCAGCTTTTGATCACCACGTGCTCTATAAGAGTGTGGTCTATGTGATGAGCAGAATTCCAAGAGGGTCCTTGAGATCTGCAGCCCCTGGTGTACACACACCTTCTCCCCATTATTCAATCAAAGACTCATCTAGGTGCTGCTGCAAGGGGACTTTGCAGATTTAATGAAGGTGCCAAATCGGTGGGCCTCAAGAAAGAGACATTATCCTGGGTGAGCATGACTTCATCAGATGAACACTTAAAAGGGAGCTTTTGCAAAAGCATGTTGAAAGACTGAGAAGAATTCCATGTGAGGGAGACTCTCTGAAGGTGGCTCTGAAGGTGGAGCAGGCCACGCAGCACAAAATGAAGGTGGCACCCGGGGTCTGAGAGCGCCCCCAGCTGGCAGCCAGCCAAGAGAGGGATCTGCAGCCCTGCAGCCCAGAATGTAAATTCTGCCCCAGTGGTGTGAGATTCCACAAGGATCCCAGGCTCCAGGTGCTGCCCTGCAATTGCTACCCTGAGCAGGAGATCCAGCCAGGCCGTGCTGCACTTCTGATCTTTACAACTATGTGTTGTTTTGAGGCACTAAGTTTCTGATGATTTGTTACTCCACAATAGGAAACTAATAGTTTATTACCTGCTAGACATTTATTGCCTCAGTTTCTCTCCTTCCAAGTTGGTACTGCCCAGCCATGATCCATTGCAGGTCATAGCCCCAGCCTCGCTAGAGGTTTCTTAGAAAAAGGTCCAGGGATTCCCGGGGAGTGCCCTCAGGCTCAGGTAGGAACCTGCTCTGAATCTGGGGCCTTGCAGCACTGGGGACGGTCACAAGGGGCTGCCCTTCGCTCTTGGTCACCAGAGAAGCAGATGGGCCCACCTGGCTGGGCTCTACCTTCCCTGGGGCTACTTGTGTTCTGGCCCAGGGTGCCGGCACTAGAGAACAAACAGAATTACAGCTGCCATTTAGCACCCTCCAGAGACAGCCTTGGTTCACCTCTGTCACCCAGGCCAGGCTTGGGTTCTAGTCATGTGGTCCCTGAACATCCCCCCTGAGCAGCACGAGCAGGACAGCTCTGGCAAGAAGCCCATTCGGTGTCACTCACCTGGGACCAAGAGCTCTCTCTGTGTCGGTCTCTGTCTGTCACACACACATGCACACATCCCTTTGTCCACACCGAGGTGTCTGTTTATATAGCTCTGAGAACACAGTTAAGAAAAATCAATGAGGTATTAGTTATTGTGGCAATTTTCTGGCAACAATAACCAACTGGAAAAAAATGAATCACCAGTTAATGACTAATACCCACTCCCCCACCCCCAAAATGTATGAAAGGGAGTAACAAAAGCAGATATTGGTATCAAGTTTGCCCAAAACTCAGCAATATTAAGAGGATTCAAATTACTTTCTGCGTCTTTCGCACGATGCTTCTCCAGCTCTGGCTCCTTCCGGGATGATACCACCTGCTGACTGCCTTCCTGAGATCACTGTAACGACGACATCAGATAATATCCATGAGAGCACTCTGTAGCATGGCAGTGACCGCACAATGTCGAGGACTATCGCCAGCCTTTCGGAAAGTAGGAGATCAAATCCGATTCACTTTAACTTTCTAGTATTAAGAAAAAAAAATCACAGAGAGTCTCATTGATCCAGTGGTTTAAAAAAATAAAAGGCAGTCTTTGATTTACTTCCAAGATAGTGTATTCTGACCAAGAAATATAAAATTGTTAATGAGCCAAACGGGTATTGATTTGCTACTTTGTATATAGGTAGGTAGTACTTTTCAAAGTAACTTTTATCTGATTATAAAGGAACATTTGTCAGTTGTAAGAATTTTGAAAAATACAGAAATGAATCAGAAACATAATCTCTCTACCCAGAGATAACCATTTAACAGTTTGGCCTATTTACTTCCAGTTTTTATTCTGCAGATAAATAAGAATTGAGAATACAGGGTTTTATATTCTGATTTTTCACTTATTATATCATAAGCATTTTCCCTGGTATTAAAAAAAACCTTTTGTTGAACATGCTTTTTAATGGCTGACTAATATTCCATGATATGAATGTACATAAGTACTTGACATTATTCCAGATTATTTCATTAGAATAGATTTCTAAAATATACTTTTACTAAATAAGAGGCTATGACCATTGTAAGACTTTTCATACGTCTTAATTAGAACATTGCAAGCAAGCCTAAACCGTTAGGGGGTGGATCTCATGCAAAATCCCTCGGAAACACAGGTGCAGACTAATGCTAATACACAGATGCAGAAAACCTGTTCTCTTCCGAGAGCTACAAAACAGGATGCTTGGACAGCAGCATGGCAATCGCTTACAGGTTGTTCAGCTGGGGTAGCTATTAATGCCTCGTTCAAAATAAACCAAAGAGCCACCAAAACACATTTTTGCAGGTGAAAATTATGTTAGCCAACATCATTTCTCACTCTGGTTTATGATGTCAGATATCATATTTCTCCATTATTAATGCACATATGCCCGTGGGGGTAGATCCTCTTGGAAGGAGATTAAAAAGACACCACCACCTAAACCCCCCCTTCCAAATAATGTGAGAATGTCCAGAAGCCTTAGGGGGCTGGTACAGTAGCTCAGCGTATCAGACAACACCCTGTAGAGGATTAGCTTTCTTTCCATTAACGGGTTCCACCATGGAGAGTCAGGGGTCATTTGTACTCGCAAGAGAAAACCCGACTTAAGGAAAGTGTGCTATTTGTCTATTCAGCACCGCATACCTATAAAGCCTTGGAAACTGCTCTTTAGTGACTGAATACATTTCTCATTTTCCCATCACTTTCTCCCCTGTTTGGCCATTTTCCTAAAACCATAATTCAAACTTTCCAAAAGAAAAAAACTCTGGGTAATCCTTTCAAGGATTCTTAGAAGGAAATTTTTATTCTTTTATCACCCTTATGGGAAACCTAACTTGTGACTATTATTAGGATTCAAAATGTTTTCACCACTCACATCTACCTGGGTAGGGTGAGCGCTGGGGAGTACGGAAGCAAAAAGGCTTTTAGCGTGAGGAGCTTGGCTTCTAAAGCCAAGGGACACCCATGAGAAGAGCCACCTGGTGTGCTACACCTCAAAATTGAAACTGGGGGGAAATACCTTTTAATTACAAAAGGGTTAGGGTGAAGATCTAAGCATTCCTTTCCAGTAAATGTGCACGCTTTTGCCATTGTTATAACAGGGTGGGTAAAGAAGATTTAAGAAAAAACTGGGAAGGTGCCTAAAGAAAGAGAAGTTGGTTGTCTTCTGAATATTTTAAAAATCTACATCACATTTACATTCCCATGATTATAAGTGGGGAGGGACCTTCCTTAGATGGGACCATGTCTGTACTGTGAGCAGAGAGGAAGAGGCCCAGCTTCTAGACCTCTGCATGGAAGGGTGGTGCCCTTTGGACCCAAACACAGCCTCCTTGTCACCCAGAACACTCTTTTTCCAGAGCAGGGACCCAAAAATGCGGACTCGTCAACTATTCCACCCCTCTTCTAGCTTTTACGAATTAGATTCCTGGGATGCAACTCCGGTTCTCATCCAGCGGCTGGAGCGTGGGGAATGAATGAGTCAAACAGGTGTCTTCATTTTCACCTTTGCAGGGCTCTGCCGCCACGACTGGGGATCCTGACGTTCCAAGCAATGCCGTGTTTGCCACACGGGCAGCAGTAACAGAGCAATGTGCAGCCGGCTGGGGGATTGAAATTTGCAAACTCGGTATCCTGGGCCTTGGGCCAATGCAGGCTGGGTGCGTTGCAGTGGTGACACTTTTAGACTCTAGGGAGCGACGCTGGCACACCAGCTGCATTCCTGGCACCACGCTTGCCAGTGTGAAACGTATCGAGTGGAGCTGGTATCAACTCCAGAGGGAGAGGCAAGCTGCTTCCTTAACTTCTTTGGCAATCCCCCGCTTTACAACTTGTGCGCAATACATCCTCCTGAATATTTACGAGGACTTCTATTTGTGATACTCTTTGGGGCCCTGTTGGATGGTACTTTGAAGGGAAGTGCTAAAATGATAGCAGCATTCCAGTTTACAAATGTAACTATAGTATTCCTGAATAATTCACTTTCCTAAAATTGGCACTTAACTATGCAATGACTTATCTATTGCAGGGAAGGGATTCTAATCTCCCCTCCCCCCAACACACACACACACACACACACACACACACACACACACACTTTCAAAAATAGCTTTTACTTTTGCCAAGAGAAGAGCCTAGTATTTACTATTGGAGGATATGTGAATTAAAATACTAGCTGCTTTCCCTGTTGCAGCTCACCGGCATGCTATCAGCTGAGTTCTCTACCACCTGGGAGAAACAGGTCCTCAGCAGAAATGCCCTTCTTTCTTCTGAATGCCTCACCCACCTCTCTATTTGTGCCTGGAAGGCAACACGTGCTAGAATTTGGCCACTTAGTATTCAGACCATGTCAAGATTCAAGTAAAAAGCCTATATTGCAGAGCTGGGTACACAGTCGCCAGGCCAAACAAAGTCAACGGTTCAAATCACAGTGAAATTATAAGAAAGCATGAGCAAAACACGCAGACCTGCCCTGTCAGTGAAGCTGGGGAGATAAAAGGAATTACTCCATAAATGCCAACTTGGGAGGCTTTCATGAATACAGAGATGGCGTTCTTTCCAGCTGCCTCCAGTTGACTGTAAAAGCTCGTTAGGATTTTGAACATAATTCGTTCTTCCTCCTCCTCCTCCTCCCTCTTCTTTCTCCTCCTCCTCCTCCTTTGTCTTCTTTTAGCATGCAAAGCATCTCCCAAAGTATTGAGAAATGAACAATTCCTCTGTGTATTTCCATAATTTTGCAAAGGGACAGCGATGTTAGCAGGCCAAGTGATTACTACTGGAAGCATCAGACGTGGCAGAGGAAATGCAGTTAATACAATAACTCACATATGTTAATGCTTAGTTCCATCAATGTCAGCTTTATTTTCTTCTTGATATACACAAAGCTGGCACACAATTTTAACTGATGAGGTAATGTCATTTTTAATTTAGAGAGCCTTAAGCTGTCCGCTTTAACTCGTGATATCATCTCTGCAGTTGTCTCCTGAGACTTTCTATAAACATAAGTCATGTGTCCTGGGCAGTTGGAGATGGGATTGTTAAAGATGACATTGGTCATCGGGAAGATTTCCCCCACTTTGATCTCTTTTAAATTGCCAGATACAGTTTATGTGACTGTCATATTTTAGCCATTCCTGAAATCAATATATCCCAGGACTTTTGAACCAAGTTAAATACAGGAATAAAATAAAGGTTTGAAATGAACAAATTGTAATGTTTTCATGTCATTTCTAGAAGAAAAATGGAAGGCAAATCAGATTCCCTGGCTCTTTGGTGACCTGGTAAATTAAAAACGAGCAAAGAGCAAGTTACTAAAAAATATACAATACCAATTAAACAAAAACCTTCCTATTTTCCTGGGGGACACTAGTATATTAGAGATGGTTTTCTACATTTTAAAGATAAATTAGGCCCAAGCATATGTGTCATCTCAGTGTAATCTTTTAAGTAATATTTTATTGTCACCTCTTTTATGATTTTCCTCCCTAATGTGTCATTATTAGACCTGAAAATGTTTTTTAATCCCATCGCTTTGGCGCTTTCAAGTGTGTCATTTCTTTTTCAAATAGCAATATTCCTTTAAAGACTCAGGCTGGTAGGTATAAACAAAGTTACTTTCTATTTTTAAATAAACTCTTTTTCTTTGGAGAAGTTAATGCTCTATGATCTAAATGTTGTTTGGGGGAAGATAATCTGTGTTTTAACCATTGGATGTGGATACCGACGGAGTTTTTTTCTAAGAAGTCTGGAGTTTGGCAGAATTGAGTTCAATCGTAAAGAATCTGTTTATTATTCTGTGGCCATATGTTTAGAGGGTCGCTCACAGAAATCAAAGTATTGTTCGTGGGGAGCTTCAGCCAAGGAGACATTTTGAATTCATAAAGGAACTTCACAGTTTGAAAAGAATGCATAGCATTATGTATTGACACCCCACCGCCATAGACAAAGGAACACAATTTAATAATAGAGGATTGTGCTCATGAGATTTTTCTTTTTCTTGTTAATTGGTTACTTTAACTGACATTGTCTGCAAGTATAATGGATACCATTATTCTTAATAGTTCTGTGTTGCCAGATGATGTATACAGACTTGATGTAGTCCATTTTAATTATTTCATTTTGCTAGATGTTTTTTTCCTCCATATGATGCAGTGGTGAATGCAGATAGCACTTTTTGTTTTTTTCCTGACAGGCTATGCTGGATAATGCTGAATTCTAAATTATGGAAATGAAAAGGACATTTCTCGCTAATGTTTTCTTCCATGTGTATGTGCTAGGTATGACTACGTGGAGGTCATCGATGGAAGAAATGAAAATGGACGTTTATGGGGAAAGTTCTGTGGCAAGATCGCGCCTTCTCCTGTGGTGTCTTCGGGGCCATTTCTTTTTATCAGATTTGTCTCTGACTATGAAACGCATGGTGCAGGATTTTCCATACGTTATGAAATTTTCAAGAGAGGTGAGTAGCTAACCTGCTGTAGAACGAGCGTGACTGAATGTTCACTGAACATTATTTGACTTCCTGAAAGACAAAGTGGAAAGAAAGACCAGGGTGGTGCTTTTCTCCTTTCCTTAAAAAATCATATATTTGCATTACAAAAATGTTGGGAAATACTTTAAATAAAGGAAAATTATCCCTTATATGGAGGAAGTATGTTTAAAATTGAAAAAAAAAAAAAAAAGCATTTCAGGAGTCTAAATTACATCATTCCCATGTGTTGACCAGTGTTTAAAAAGAATATACTCTATGAAACTCTTTTAAAGGCATTTATTCTTATTTTTCTTCTTTAAAAATAAGTTTGATCTACTCTTAAGGTTTGATTTCTTTTGTCATGAATGCATTTGTCCCTCTTACCTTAAAGCTATGGATGTCATCTTTATTTTCCTGCAAAATTCAAAGCTGGTAGTTCCCAGGAAAAACAAAGTGGTCCACCAGCCTGGTGGTTTCTGTAGCTATTGTGGGAAGAAGAGGTTTTCTATTAACAGGAGAATGATTGGGTAAAGAACATCTTAGAAGAAATGAAAAAGTAATGCTTTCAATGGCATTCTCCTTAGGAATAAAATATCAGTTACTCCCTCTAATATAAGCATTTACTAATCTTCTGTCATAGGAGTACAAGTGGGATGTGATAGACCCTAACAATTTATAGGCTCAGGAGGGATTAAACACACACATCAGTCAATAAATAAACACTGTGACTTTATCTGGATGTCACAGTTTTTAGCAACAGCCTGTAGATTTCCTTTTTATGTATAAAATCCAACCTTCCTGTTGTTTAGATTTTTAAGTTGGTTTTAATGTGTGGGAGACCAATCCGGGAACACAGGCTCAAGAGAAAGAACTTGCTTTAATAGGAAAAAATCTAGCCACAGCCAATTTCAGAAGCCTAAGGTCTTCTGGGTCAAGGACAACTGAGGATAATGAAAAAGAGAGTCATCAGGAGTTTCTGGAAACATTGGCACAACTTCTTTAAATTTTAAAGCTATCTGGCTCTGCCCCCAGATAAATAGGGATAGATGGAGAGAATTTTCTTTGGAAGTCTAAGCACATACGTACTTAGAACACCTTTAATATAAATAATAATATACACATGACATCAGTATAAACAGATGATTACATATGCACATATTTTGTTGTGTTGAAAGCTGTTTGACTTATGTAAGTCATATTCTACATGCATGTATATGTACACACACAAATACACACACAAACACAAACATGCACCTCTTCCTGTTTTGCTTACTGGCAGATGGCACTATCAAAGGCTAAAGGTGTCAGAAAGGGGCCAAAGAATAGCCTTTGGTTTTCAGTGTTTCTCAAAGATCTGAAGATGGCTGAAAAAGAAAAGAGAGAGATCTGTCACTTAGTGTCATCAGGGATCCTTGATCTTCCTTCCAAACGAACTCAGCTCCCTACGTTCCTGTTGGCCTCAGATGTGCCTCAACTTCCCCATCCTGCTCTGCTGGTCCTTGAGACTTGAAGCCACCTTTTGTTCTTTCCCTTCTTGACCGCCTACACCCAATACGGCATCTAGTCTGGTGCTTTTGAATTTTTATCCCAAAGTCTCGAAGAGTCTCCGCCACCTTTCCACGTCCACTGCCATTAGCCAAAGAGGCCCAAGTTGTGGTCCTCCCCATACGACTCTAACCTACCTGAAGCAGCTTCCCAGACAGGCACGAAGCCACTGTCTTCAAAGTGCCTACAGTGGGTCTCCATTCCTGCCAAGGTCCCATTCCAGGCCTGGCATCCACTGCCCCTGTGCCTGCCCTGCTTCAGTGCTCACGGACCCACAGCCTGGCTCCTGCTTTGGGATGGGGCACTGGATGGGGTCCGCTGGACCTGAATGAGAACTTTAATTCTGCCACTCCCTGTCCGTGTCAGGGCTCAGAGCCTCGGTTTCCTTATCAGAAAACATGGAGGAGCGGACCTGTCACAGGCTTGTTGTGAAAATCAGTTGTTAAATGAAAGCCTAGGAAAAAATGCAGCCAGTGCCTGCCACTGAAGATGTTCAGTAAACAGTAGCGGTTACAGTGATCATGGGTAGAGCTGGTGACTTCAAAATTCACAGCCCTGATCTCTTCTAGTATATTCTCACGTCCTCGGAAATCTGTTCTTCTCAGGAAGCTCTTCCTAATCAATCGGCTTTTCCCCCCTATACACATATCTAATTTGTCGTGTGTCTGTGTGCACATATACATGCTATATACAGTGTGTGGAATATGTTTGTATGTGTGTATAAACATCCCATGTACACACACACACATCCCACTTACCAATGTTTCTCCTTACTATTTTCAAATGTCCTCATATGTGCAGGTTTCATTTCCCCACCGGATTGGTACCACCTGAAAAATGCAAAGAATGCATCTCCCCCCCACCACTGTACATACTACACTCCATGGAAATATATGTAGGTCAGGAATATTTTTTCCTCCAAAGCTATTTAATATAGAGTTCATGAACCTCTGTTCTTTTGGAAATATAGCAAGTTTTTCAGGGTGCAGCAATTTCAAGTTTCCTCAAAACATATGAATTACACTAATCACAGTTTAATGCAACCAGGAAATTAATCTTTCACCTGTTGACCATGAGGTTTTTGGGCATTAGATTACAGCCCTAAGAGAGACTTAGGCCATTTCTGAGTCCCCGGGGCTGCGTTGCTGCAGGGCCATCTTTCCCAGGGTCAGGCCAGGCCCCACCTCTTCCTGTTCTTCCTGGAGCCATCCTGGACCACCCTCGCTCTCTCCCCGGGAACCCCCGTTTCCCTTATACCTGACTCTTCCCAGATGCTGAAATCTTGGGCCACCAGCCCTATAATTATTCCCACAGTTTTCTGTGGGTCTTGGTGCAGGGGGAGGGGTGTCATTTATTTCGAGTAGGACTGGTCATTTGATATGTTATGTGATTAAGAGTCTGCGTATTTAGTAATAATTCCAAAGAGAGTATCTTGACTATTATTATCCATTCTTATTGTCATTAGCAACTAAATGTGATATTCTTATAGCTACAAAAGGTACCCCTGAGCTCACTATTAATAATAACGTGCAAAGCGTGGGGTTCATAGGCTCCTAAGGCTGTGTGAGCATCACTCACTCCTAGGTGCCCAGGGCTGCTGGTGCTCACTCCTTGTCTTTATTTGTACTCACCACGGAAGTCCTTAACCCGTTCCTGCCATTATCCTTTTCAGAAGACGTGCTTTTCAACTGTGGCAACAGTGAATAAGAAAAATATTAAAACAAAATTTGATACATGATGGAGAAAACACAAAATGACAGAATCTTTAAGTTAGAAGGGATTTGATTTTCCCAATCCTAAAGCCCAACTCCCATTAGTTAGTTCTGCACAGAATTTGAGAACCAGAAGGGTTGAGAGGCCACCAGAGGCTACAGAGCAGGTTAGTGGCAAAGGCAGGACTAGGACTCAGATGTCCTGGTGCTCAACCCAGTTCTTTTCCATGACTCCGTGGAATTTCCCATATTTTGTCAAAATACATTAGAAAGCCTGGGATAGCTTCCATGACATGGCAAGGGCACAGTGAAACCACAGAAAATCATTCAGTTTTGAAAGTGTGCCCTTAATTCCTGTCGTTTTTTTCCTCCCTTTAAATCTTAATCTCACCTGGACAATTTTACCTTTTATTATTAGTATCTATGTTAAACCTTGATGTTTACTTTGCTTTACGAGGACCTAGCCAAAGGATGTCTTTCCCTAGGGAGGAGTTTGGACGTATCTAGGATAACTGTCTCTACCTCTTGGAAATAAAATTCTAAAATTCTTGGAAATAAAATTTTATATTTATAAATATATACACACAGACACACACTTGTGAATTAATGACTCAAATCAGCATAGCCCTTGTCATCTCAGAAGCCAACAGAGTAATTTAGAAACAGATTATGAACTATATAGCACATGTCATAATCTTTTTACCTAGAATTGACCTGGCAAAAACGCCACATGTTCATAACTTTTAACCAGAATCAAACAGATAAGCATCTGAGGCCCTCATAGGGAAGGGTGCGAGCCACATTCAAGAATGTCTGGGAGATATTTTAAACAACCTGCAGACCAGGTTTATTGTGCCCATCTGACCAAGTATTCTTCTGCATCTGCAATGCCATGGATATCTGATGTGTGCACAGGGAGAAAACGATTGATTTGTTTTCTCAATGGGCTGCCAGATATACTGAGCTGGAGATGTAGCTTACTGACCCGAATCGGTAAAAATAGAGACCTGCTAGTTAAATTTAATCTGTATTGATGCCTAATCAGTTGCCTCTAGTTCCTTGGCACTTTGGGAGAATATTTAGTTACGAACAATCTCAACAAACCACCTTATTCAGAGTTGAGTCATTGCATGCCATTACAGGGGGCCTGTTCCTTCTGCCTGCACGTCACCCTGAGAAAATGGTACAGGAAGAGAATTGTTGAATTGAACATACCCTGAAATTCAAAAGGGTCAAGGCTTCTCTAATTCAGAGAAAGCCTTATGTGTGTAGCTATTTGAAAATCATGGCCACGGTGGTACTAAGGGCAGAGTTGATATGCTCATGTCAGTGTAGACAGGCACTTCTTCAGTTGTGTAGTGAAACTACCCTATTCCATGCTGGGTGAAGTGGATTGAAATCATGGTCATTCCAACAGGCATAAAGTCAACCTGCACTACACGCATGGATGCTCTTAACCAATTTAAATGACAAATCGCCATAATCTGTAAAGTCTTGATCACACTGAACAGTTATTAAAGTTACACATTATAAATATATACATCACGCACACACATCTATTAACGAGCAATTGTAGAATGGCATACTTACTGCATCCGATACTTCGGGGAAGGTTAGGGTGTCAGCATTGATATCGGGTGACTTCGGCATCATGGTCTGTAATCCCATTTTATCGTGCCCTCACTAACAGCCACACTTTAGCGGCACACCTGTGTCAACACCACTCAGAATGAGTCACTCACCCTGGGTACATGTACGAATTACCTTTCACATTTAGTTTGTCAAAGAGGCATAGGTCACATCTGGCAGAGTTACTGAGTCACTGGTGTAGGAATCTGAAACCCAAACTCCCTCCACTGAATTCTCTCCCTCACCTTTGTAAATGTTCTATTTCACCAATAAAGGGCTGTCAGCCTCAAGATTTAAAGATTTAAGCTTGAAGGGGCTATAATTATTTCTCTAGGGCTCTGGTGAGATTTCTGCAGCTTACTCATTCATTGTTCCCACATGATTTTATATTTGTCATTTTTTTCCCCCTGCAACAGCAGAAGTCTTTAAATTGTTCCACACAAATGGAAAACTAAGGTGAATACAATAAATCTGAACTTGATTTTCCATACCTATTTCACTAATATGAAAAGGCTGACTAATGCATGATTAGGACAGTGGTTTTAATGGTGGGCTTTTATTAGAAAGATATTCTGTCTTGGCCCAAGTTATTTTTTGGTGAAGTTGTTTAAGTGGGATTTTCACATTGCTCCTATTTCTCTTTTGCTTGTAGGTCCTGAATGTTCCCAGAACTATACAATGCCCAGTGGAGTGATAAAGTCCCCTGGGTTCCCTGAAAAATATCCCAACAGCCTTGAATGCACTTATATTATCTTTGCGCCAAAGATGTCAGAGATTATCCTGGAATTTGAAAGCTTTGACCTGGAGCCTGACTCAAATCCTCCGGGAGGGATATTCTGTCGCTACGACCGGCTAGAAATCTGGGATGGATTCCCCGAAGGTAAGAATGACAGGAAGCACCCCAAAAATGGAAGGACCTGGGGAAGGGTACCAGGATCCTTTTACAAGTGTCATGACCCATGCATCATTTTTTTTTTAAAAGTAGCTCAAAAGGACAAGGGAAAACAAAACAAAATGGCAGCTCTCGTTATGTAGAGCAGTGATGAAATATGTGAGCTCAAAAAGACCTCAGTAATTATCTCGTCCAATTCCTTCATTTTATAGATAACGAAGCTGAGGCCATGAAAGATTATGCAAGGCCTCGTGGCTATTTTTGTGATATAATTGGGACCAACACATAGTTTTCTGAAGTATTTTGCTCATTTTACAGACCTGCCTACTGGTCATTAAATCATAGACTGTCAGAGGATAGGATCTTAAGAAATCAATTAAATCAAACCACTCACTCTGCACAAATGCAGAGACTAAGGACCAGAGAGGTTAAGTACTTGGTAACATTTTAAGGATAACACATGCATTCTTTACATTACCAAAAAATTGAAAAATTTGGAAAAGGAATGAGAATGTTTGGGCATTCCTAACATAGATTCTTGGTATGTGCTCTACAGCATTTTTATCTTTGGCAATTTGAATCACCTCAATACATCATTTATATTTATCGTTTCAATCATCTCAATTAATTTTTACATCTAAAAAATATTTCTTGAGCACCCGGCCATGTACCAGGCACTGTCCTAGCCACTAAGTAGGCAAAACAATCAAAGATGCTGCCCTTGCAGAGTTTATATTCTGTCAGAAGGAATCAGAAAATAAACAATGCACATTACAAATAAATGAATTATGTGCATGAAATTTTAGAAGGTGAAAAGTACTATAAAAAAATGAAGGAAAGAAAAAGTAAAGCTAGGGTCAAGGAATGAGAAGTTAGAGGAGGGAAGGTGTAGGTTGAAATTTTAAACAGGGTGGTCAGGTTCATGACATTTGAGCCAAGATTTGAAGGAGTGGGGGAAGTAGCCGTAGCCGTGTGGACATCTAAATGAAAGTTTTCCATTCGGTCCTTCTGAATTAGAAGATGAATGGCAAAAATACACACCCAAATTCTAAACAGAGGGAGATCATATCAAATAATTTGTCACAGCTGCATTGCTTGTCTTGTGTTTAGTCTGGTTTAATATTAAGATTTCTCTAGAGAGCATATGCTACACAGATCAGAAAAGGTGGCTTGGAAGTTCTTAGCGGCCATGCACTTAGAGATGTATAACTATCTATAAAATGGAGTCAGCTATTCTCAAATTGGAGCAAAGAATATTTAAATACATTGTAAACAAAGAACAAGCATAATATGAAGGAGATTGTCTTAGTCTTTGAAATGATATTAAAATTATCAGAGTAATTCCATTTAGCTATGTTCCTCAATAGTAAACAGCATTAGAGAAAAACATGGTTTAGAGAAACTTTGTATTATCATTGGAGTAAATGGGTGAGTTAACATTAGTTTAATATCTTCTTTGCTCTTTTACCATATACATAAGATTATGATGATCTTATCAAAACTCCTTCATTAAGTAATGAGATTTGCCCAAACAGAATGCTGATGGATTTCCAAGTATTCAATCCAATAATTAGGAAAACAATATTATAATAATGTTGCAACAATAGTTGGAACATTTAATAATGGGTTTATTTGTTCACAACCCAAATTTGCAGCCTTCCTTTCTAGAACTTTCATTTAAATTGACATCTGAAGAGGAGGTCCAATCAACCAACTTATTTAGAATACTTTCAGAAAGAGGCACATTGTTATTAGTGTCAAGGGTTTTTCAACACAGTAATTTCCTGGCTCTAGAAAATCATTGAGTTGAAGCGAAGAACAATTAACAGTAGGAGTTATCAGCCTTGCAATTCGCCCATGTTTTCAACTATCGTGCATCTGACTTAGTCTCAGAGAAAACTGGCTTTGGAATATGAAGAGTGCATTTGTATATCTGTTAATGTTTACCTGGCCTCGTCCGGCCTATGCCAACATAATAACAGCTCTCTTTTTTCAGCAAAATGAGAGACTGCGTCCTCCTGGGTGTTTTGTCAATGGCACTAGAAACATTTTTGTCATAGTAGTTCAACACATACAGTGCCTCTGCCAACAAAATTGCTTTTAGTCTTTGATATCTTTTCCAAAAACAACAACCAGAAGGCGCTGAAGGCTTTTAACCATCAAGCGATTTTATGTTGCATTTTATCATAAACATTGAATTAAATGACTAAGTAATTGAAAGCTACCCATTGATTCAAATCGACTTTGAAGCAAAGCAGTTTACTCCAAAACTCAGAATTCAAAGCACGCGTATTGTGAAGACACATCTCCATCTATCACTCTTTTTGAAGCTCTTAGGGACTGGCAAGTAGCATCTCTGAAGGCAGTGGGGGAGATTTACATACACTTTGAGACCCAGATCCAAGGAGAGCTGCCCTGGTTGGTGTCACTACGCTGGTGCAGATGAAGTCAGTGCTGTTCCCCAGCCAGCAGAAGGGGCTGAAACCGCAGTTGTTCCCTACCCTCCAAAAATGATCAACCATTTCATAATAAGTTTCCTAATACCTAGATTAAGTTCTGTTTGTTTTTTGTTTACTTTTACATTTAAATTAACCTCCTAAAACCGCAGGGAAAGGTAAAAATAGGCCAATTTTTTTCCCTGGGGACAAGTTGTAAAGTTTATTTTTGGTACTCCAGATATTTCTGCACCAAAAAGTTTTTTTAATTTAATAAAAGTATAGGTGGCCTAGTTTTTACCTTTGAAATGAGTCCCTTTTTTGTTTATTATTCAAAATACCTCATTTAGATAGTATCTCTGTAGAGTAGATCATTGATTTTATTTTTTCACATAAAAAGGTGGCAGAAAGCCAAACTGATTGTGGGATAGGGTTGTAATTATTGGAGAGGTTAATGGGAAAATACAAAGAATATGGTATCACTATTCCATGTTGCAGGTGTATCTTCTAAACAGCGCAAATACTCTATCACCACCACACCTGATCAGATATGATCACGACAGTTCTGTTCTTCCCCAAGTGATAGCTTGGCACATGTTGCTTGCTTAAATTCTTCAATAGTTCAACTTTTGAATCATACTTCTGTTTTGGTGAAGTTTCCACTTATCTTCTTGGCCTTTGGGTCCACAATTACAAGAAATAGGAAATCCAATAGCTGTGTTCATATAAATACACAAATGAGCACACACCAGACGGGGTAAGAGCACTTCATCCGCTCTCGCTCAGATCAATATTGCATTAGCTTGCTAGGCTGAGGACTCACTGTTGTTCAGGAAAATTCAATACTTCTTTGTAGTATAGTCGAAAAAGCCTTTCACTCTCCTATCTTGAGGGCTCCTAAAGAGAGTTGCATGCTGCTGTCCGGGGGCAATGTTCTAAAGGACAGAAGGCAGATTTACCCAGCATGTCTTAAACATTATAAACCAGTGAGTCATGGAGACTCTCTAAATTATGAGTCTGCATTAGACAAGTTCTCTTCTGTTTGCTCTTTCAAAGCGTCTCCCCTTCCACCCTCCCCAAAGGAATTACGCGATGGTGGAGGGGCAGGCTATGCCGCCAGGGCTTCCACGGGGTGATCACAGCTTTCCTTGTGAGCTTATATTCTTGGGAAGGTCAGTGGCCGCGGTGATCAGAGAGCGACCCCAAGGATGAGGGATGTAAAAGTTTGCCTACAAACTACAGAAAAAGATGATGAAGCCACACTAATGGAATTCAAATGAGTCGGGGGGGGGGGGATATGAATGGACTGTAAGCCTCCCATTGAAAATTGCAGACCAGAAAGGAGATTCTTTCTGAGAAAAGGAAAGACCTAAGTGTATGGCCCTAGCAAGACATTTTCATGCGTATGTTATGGGCGACTTTGAGCTCCACGGAGAAGAAAAGAATTGCTGAGAGGGCCACATCCAGCACTTGTAGGAGACTCTGAGGCCAGAATTAAAGCTGAAGAGAAACCAAAAACAGCAAGAGTTTCATCTTCTCACACACTTTCCTCTGCCAACTGAGAAGCCCAATGTAACAACATTTGCTTCCCATAGCGCAAAGCTATTGTCCATGACGGTGCTTAGTAATCCGCATCAGTCACTCTCATGGGGCCACTTCCTGGTGTTCTTTCTGATAAAACAATCTATGCACACAGAATGTTTGATCCTGAAGAGTGAGGGGTTGTGGTGGAGAGAAAACTCTTTGAATTCAGTCAAATCAGTTACTTCGAACATGTTGAGACGTTATCAAGTATTCAAAGTAACCCATTTTGCATTCTATTCAAATATATGAACCACTTGGGTTTGGTTTAGTTTAGTTTGTTTTGTTTTGGTATGGGTTTGTTTGGTTGGTTGGTTGGGGTTTTTTTTGGGGGGGTTGTTTGTTTTGGTCTAGGTTTTTTTGTTTGTTCATTTGTTTGTTTGTTTATTTTTTGGAGGATTGGCCAAGAGTTGAAAACCTGTTAGCCAAGGATCTACACACTCTAAAACTCAGGGTGCTCAGATTTGCTGCCTACTAGGGACTGGGCTGGTCCTTTGGGGCTCCATGGAGATCAGTTCTTAGGCGGTTCAGTTTTGCAGTCACAGGTGGAGGTTCTAGGGCTAGGGCTCTCATCGGGGACATTCTGCACCCGATTTCACACACTGGCCATGAAACACCACATCCCTATTGAAGGCCCCTCCCTCCAGGGAAAGGTCCACCTACTGTGCCTCCTTAAACAAAGCAATAATTCTTAGCTGAAATGCACAGAACCATGGCTTTCTTGGAGGGGAAAACAGTCCACACCAGATTGTCCTTCTAAGCCCAAACCATCTGGTATATTTTTACCATATGTGCAATAAAAAAAAAAAAACAACAACTAGAGAAAAAGGGATTTTTTGTTTTTTGATTTTTGGGTTTTTTTTTTTTTTTTTGGCTTGCTGCTTATCTGGACAGGGAAATGGAAAGATTCTCCAAGTCCAGGGGGCTTCTGCACTGTTCACAAGGCAACTGACAATTGCTCATTGCCAAGGTTTGTCTAGAATGCTTCAACAAAGGTGTGGCAAGTTTAAGCCAAATAGCAGTTTGACTTTAACATACATCAGTCGGTATTCCCAATCATGAATTGCCGTGGGTACACTGTGTGTCCTCATGTGCACAGCCAAATAGCCACTGGGCACGAGTGCAATGCACTCACCTCTCAGGTTTGGGAGAGAAAAAAAAACAGACCAGAAGTCAGAAAGATGTATTTCTGTTTCATTTAGATTATAACTTACTATTTTGTATCAATGATTGACTTCAGTAGTCTCTAACTTTTAAAATTGTTACAATTATTAATTAGTCTTCAGATAAAGCCTTGAGTAGAACATGATCCATTGTCCTTTGTTCAGGTCTGTGATGTTTATCATAACAAGAAAGCAGTGCTAAAAGACAGAATGGGGAAGGAAATAGAGATTGCCAGGTCCTGGATCAGACCTGAGGTATTGCTCTGGTTCCAGGACATCAGCCACCCCCAGCAACTCCCCCTAGGGAAGGAAAAGTGAGGCAGGTAACTTCAAGACAGCTCAGTGATCACAGCCTTGCTGGAGTCTTTCTGTGCTGGGTTGTGTACGCCGTTCAGGCCCGGAGATGCATGCCAAGGTGCCACTTAGCCAGCCCAAATCTCATTCTTTGCAATTGAAGCAAACATTTTGATTCTGTTCCTGAAAACAATTCTGCTCGCTGGGGAACATGGTTATGCCTGTAACTGCCCTTCTGAGCCCACTTTGAAATCTTCTCGGCAAACCCAATCCAACATGTTCACGGCAAACCAATTAACCAGGGAAGACTTGCTTTGGATTAGAAAGCACTTCTGGGTTCTGCTGGGACCCATGTTTGTAAATGGTAATTCTTGCCTCTGCTGTAGAAGAAAAGACATTTTGACATTTCTCTTTCTCCCTTTACAGTTGGCCCTCACATTGGGCGCTACTGTGGACAGAAAACGCCAGGTCGCATCCGTTCCTCGTCAGGCATTCTATCCATGGTTTTTTATACTGACAGTGCAATAGCAAAAGAAGGTTTCTCAGCAAACTACAGTGTCTTGCAGAGCAGTGTCTCCGAAGGTCAGTATTTATTCATCTTGCAAAGCCCTGCGGTAAACACTCCCCCATTCTGCTTCTCACACACCTGCGGCCACATGAAACACAGAAGAAATGTTTTGTGAGCTGGGGTGCCAAGTGTTTGTTTTTCTCTTTGAAATGTTTTTTATGAATATCAATAGAAAGAACTATTTGGTGTGCTCGCTTCATAAAATTGTAGATGAGAAGCCTGCCTGTGAACCTCTGAAATTAGGTGAGAAAATGGGAACTGGCAAAACAGTGACTTGAAACAAAGAAATCTGACCAGACCACTCACCTGGCACCCTCCAATTTAGTCATAGGCTGAGAATCATAAAAGGACAGGCTGCAGATGATAAGAAAAAATCTGTTAGTTCACTAACAGAGCAGTCACGCAGAATGCACGGTGCTTTAGTCGTGGGAGACCCTGAGGGAAGCCATTATGTTTCTTGTGTCCTATTAAAATACCCAACTTAACTAACTCAACCCTTGCTCAAAGTTTATGTGGTCTCCAACTCTTTTAAAAGCTGGAGGAAAAAAACTGAAAGAACAAAGAATAAGTTGTCTGTGGGCTTCATCAGTTCTAGATATCAGGCTGTAAAGTAACATAGGGAGAGGACAGCGGGTGTTTGGAGACATGTCCTATCAATATTCCAGTATCTTCTTACTGATATGCTAGTATCTCCTCTTCTAGATCTCACTAGAAAATAAAGAGGCCAGTGAAATTTCAAAAATCTTATTTGTGCTTCATTTGTTTGACTAACTAATTTATATATTTGGGAGGGCCTGAAAATAATTTTTTATATTACAAATAACAAACCTAAGTTTGAAAGTATGAAACCAGTGGAAGAAAACCTTTTATGCCCTAAAATCTTATCTGTTTTGATAGTAAATTTAGACAATGTGAAATTCTGGTTAGCTGAGATGTTCTGGATGGGTGAGAATCTTCCATTTAATCTCAAAAGCTGTTTTTTGCTTTTGTGCTTTCTGTTAACAATGTCCTAACATTAATTCTTTGTTTTCCCGATGTCATCAAACCGAGCCTGCCAGGCCTAATGGGATGCGGGTTTCGATGACTCATGGCTATTGTTGTGATCATTATTATTTTATGCTGTAAAACTGTAGCGCTTTTTGGGGCCATAAGATACTTCAGCTTAGCCCTGATGGATGCTTTTGTGTTTTAATAAAATAAACTAATTATGTTAATAATCATGACCAGGCCAGGGGCAGGGAGCATGAGAACAAAGGACTCAGGAGGACATGGTCTAGGGACCAATTCCAAGGAATTTCAAAGAGAGCTCAGATCTACTGTCTATTGAGTATGAATTGTAAATATACACAGAGCCTTTTTCTGATTCATTAGATGTTAGAGGAAATAATTTAAAACTAAAATTTTATTTAAATATAAATTTTGGTATATACCCATATGATAGGTATATACATATATATATATATGCACACGTACACTCTACTTTGAAAATAAATAAGAATTTCCATCATTTCCTAGTAAATTTCAAATAGTATCTTTGTCAACCTAGGTCTACTTGAGAACATTATTAATCACTGTTATGATCTTCATAGCCTTATTTTTAAATATTGCTGTGAAAATGCAAGTATCTGAGTATCCGTGCTATGTTCCAATAAGTCCCTTGCGGCCACCTTTCCGAAGACGTTCAGTGAATGAACGCTTTAGTCCACCAGACTAAAAAGGAAAATGTATCTTAGGTCTCCTATGTTTTGATGACTTTGGGCTCTATTTTTCTCTTCAGATTTCAAATGCATGGAAGCTCTTGGGATGGAATCCGGAGAGATTCATTCTGACCAAATCACGGCTTCTTCCCAGTATAGCACCAACTGGTCTGCAGAGCGCTCCCGCCTCAACTACCCGGAGAATGGGTGGACCCCTGGCGAGGACTCCTACAGGGAGTGGATCCAGGTATGCAGCCTCTGACTGGTACACCTAGAGCTGGGGAAGGTTTGGGTCATCCAAAAAGCTGGGGTTTGGGGGAAACGGTGCCATTTCAAATGTCCTCCAATGAGAAGAGAGGATAGTGGGCATGAGTTGAGATCACTGCTGAATGATCAGTCACAACACGATCGGAGAAAAGCAGGCCCAGGGGACATCCCTGAAAAACCATTCATCTTCTCAGATACTTAGATGCTACTCTTCACAGACTTTGGGTTCAGATGCCTCAACTTTAATAACAACTAAAAGATCTGATGTTTCCCAACTACTACACATTTTCTATTGATAGGCTTCCTACTTTGACAAAATTTTGATGTCCTTGATGTTAATCCTGTTTATAGATATGCATGAAATAACTGTTTCCAAGTATAGGGTTTTCTGTTTGTTCAGAGAAGGGAAGGGAAGGCTGGAGTATATTTTTCCATGTGGGTTGTTACACCACACACGCAAGACGGGGTGGTGTTGCAGCCGCTGGTCTCTATTGACTATGCATTATGTGTATGTATGGAATGTGCCTACTTATGTCCTCATTAATGATGTTGCTTCTGCTGTCTTCACTTTGCTCTGACATTCCCTTCCCTGCCATAATGTACATACTCCCACAGGTCCCACCACGACTGCCCCCAACCTTTGCATTGTCCCCATATCCCAGCAGCCTATCTGCCCCTATCTCATCCGAGTACCACTCCCAGTGCCCAGCCTTGACCTCTGGATGTCCCCAGGCAAGGCCTGATGCTCATGTTCATGAGCATTTGACCCACTGTTAAATGAAACATCCATATCTGGATCTGTGGGTTAAACTGTGAGCAAATTATACAAAAGATTATTTGCTGAAGGATCCAGGCTTCCTTTTCAGGAGAACAGGCAGAGCCTATCTTACATTCATTGCTCAGATATATAAAAATGACTAATTCCCAGAGAGAGTTTCTAAGCAAGAAAAAAGAAAAAAAGAAAAAACCGCTAAGATGATTAATCCTCTACTTTCCACATCTATTGCTGTTTCAGTCTTTTGAGCACAAATACCAGATTTTGTTTTACTTTGGAAAGGTCAATATTAGTTTAACATACACTTAAAGTGAAATAGCCTATTACTGGAGACTGAACTCACGCTAACCTCTAAAATGATAACACAGACAAATGTGTAGAGGGTGAGAAAAGATGAGACTTTCACCTTGGGATTGCTGAATCCAGCTCCAGATTAAGTCAGAAATGAAATGAATTTGTCTGTGTCAAAATAGCTCTTGGTGACTTGTTTTTCCACATCCTCCAACCAGCAAAGAGTTCAGTGTGATTGACAGACGTGCCTCTATAGGAAAGCTGACATTTTGCAGGGATAAGCACGTTTGCATGGCAATGTGGTCCTATTCTTGGTAATGGGGGAGAGCTCAGTAATGTAGGGAAGGTGGTCTTGCTGGGGTTCTGAAATTGCAACTGTAGCAATTCTTCTGTGCAAGGCAATCCTCTGTCAGTAGAAACATGGAGACAGAATGGACTCTGTCAAAGCATTTGTCAACAGGACAGGATTTTACACCGTTCTTGGGAGTTAGGCACAATCTGAGATTGTCCCAGAAGAAAAAAAAAAAACTCAAATCATCCAACTCTTTCTGTCAGTGAGAAGGCGTGGTCAGGAGAAGCGAGGTAACCCAAACCCCCCAAACAAGAAGGTTTACTTATAGCTCATGCCACACCCTCCATGGCTGTGCCAGCTGGGGTCTGCTCCCACCTCCTCACACCAGGACCCAGACAGTGGGGGCCTCCGTCCTCTGAAATGTTGCCTGTCCCCAAGGCAGAGGGAGAAAGAGTGTGGCAAACCATGCTGGCTCTCCCGGCAAAGCATTTCCACCCACATCTCATTGCCAAGCACATCGCACGGCCACACTGAACTTCCAAGGGGCAGCAGACTTCTGCTGGAGCAGGAGAGCTAGAAATACTGGGTGAACAGCAGGAATGACCACTGTGCTCTTCATGGGATACTCAGCATTTATGGAGTGCTCACTATGGGGTCTAACCTGTGCTGAAATCTTGACTTACTTGTTATTTAATCCTCATTGCAGTCCTGGGAAGGAAATATAATTATCTGCATTTTTAAAATGATGACACTGGTAGGTGCAGTGGCTCATACCTATAATCCCAGCACTCTGGGAGGCCGAGGTGGGAGGATTGCTTGAGGCCAGGAGTTCAAGACCAGCCTGAGCAAGAGCGAGACCCCATCTCTACAAAAAAAAAAAAGAAATAGAAAAATTAGCCAGGCATGGGGCAGGGGTTGGGGGGAGAGAGAGAGAGAGAGATAGAGAGAGAGAGAGAAGAAAAAAATGATAACATGAAGTTCAGAGAAATTTGTAAATTTGAAAACAAAGTCTGTCCCACTCCAGCACTGCTGCTTTATGCCACTGTATACAGGATCCTTATCATTCATCACCATTCATATACTTCCAAATATTATTTTATGAAACATTGGTCACCTCCCTGCAAACTTTTCCTCGTGCTGGGAAGGCTCGCTCAGAGATGGGTTGGGTGCTTATTGTTGCTAAACCTAAAATGCAGGGACCTTGGTCCTTGATCCCCTCCGAAAGGTGAATGTCACAAAAGCTTAGCTTTCAGGTTCACCTTGAGGTAAAATTATCATTTTTTTTCCTTCAGCGCTCAGAGGGCTCATTTACATGCTTGTTGTGTCTGTCTACATGGTAGGAGCTGTTATCATCCACCGATCACCTAATTATGAATAATTTCATGTGTTTCCAGCTTTTCTGAAACTCCTTGGAAGCGCTTGGCTTGTTGTTTTCATTGGATAGATGTTTTATAAATTAACTAACAAGTACAGCGTAATTTAGATGGAGGGCAAGAGGCGCTACCTCTAATCACAGGAACTTTCTCGCACATACATTTCTATTTATGTGCACATAAGTATGCAGATGACATTTGTTTTCTTTTTCACATTTTGCATGAAATATGCCCCCACAAAGCAAGTTGCTGTAGCAACAACAAGGACAAATACTTGCATGTGTTAAATTAATAAGGTGATACTGGGAGCTGACTTTCCTTCAAGACAGGAACAGTCTTTGGTTCTCATTGTTTTCTCTAGGAAATTACTGAGTGACATAAAAAAAACAATGCATCATTAACCATGGATATGAACGTCCACCTTGGTGCTTCCTGTGAGATCTGTTGTCTGCCAGAAAGCTTAAAAACAAGTCAAGGAGCCTTTAGTGAGAAGGATTGTGAAGGGAAGTCCCAATCTGAAGTTTTGCACACAGCCATATCCTGCTCAAAAGGCCACTTCATATCCTGAGCAGCTAAAAAAACTCTTCATTGTCAATGGCAGAGTTAATCACACTATGAAATTTGCCCTCTTTTTTTCCAGAGTATTCCATACTGTATTCTGTGTCCTAGACCTGCTTTTCTTATTATTAATTTAATCTTTTTTCTTCCTTTGGAGTAAAGACTCAGTATATAAAGGATGCAATAAAAATTCTTACCTTTGAAGCACATCATTAGAGACCCAAGCCATAAAATCCATTGAAATTGAGTTTCTTTTCCTAGAAAATAAAGATAATGTAGTTTTCACGCCATTCAAGTTCTTGGATACTATAAAATGATACTATGATAACTATGAATCTCAGGGAAATGCAGTCTCAATTTTTCCTTTTCATCTCTGCAAACTAAGTATCTAGCATACTGTGTCTGTTCAGGAGACATGTTCTAATGTAGCCATTCACACACAAAGCAGAATTTAATTCATTAACTATTTCAATGTTTTATTAATGATAGTGTTCACCACACTGTAAACAGATTTATCCTTCCAGCTTTAATTAAAGCTCTTGGGAGTGCTTTCCTCAAAACAACTGTGACTTTTCCATGATTAAAATGCCAGGAGACCAAAAAAAAAAAAAAAAAAGGCAAGAGACACAATGCCTGGGCGGGATGTGAATTTTGTGGATTGAAGAAATATGGAAGCAGGGACTAATGATTGCCACACCCTCCAGTGACTTTAGAAATTGAATTACTTCACAAACTAACTGGGGCTGGAACTCTACTCTTCTCCAAATTTGAGGGCATTGTCTCTTGTGGAAAAAATTGTGGGACTGGATTATTTATGCCTTCACTTATGCCAGAGGAGCGGAAAGCAGTTGGCTTATAAACCACATCCTGTTTGGTGTGGTAAATCAGCCCTGTTATGGATTAATCACACAGAAGAAGGAAACCTCCAGGAAGACAATCTGTGGCTATAAGAATACATCAGCAAGCCCCTGAGGCACCTTATCTCTTCATTTCTGTTCTAGTACAGATGTTCATTCTGAGGTATATGGAGAAGGAAAGTTCCAGAAGAGAGGAGTAGCTAGAAGTAACCTGAGGAATCTTGCTTCCGTGTTTTCCTCTTGCCTCATATGTTTTTCTCAAATAATATTAAAGTCTTCCCCATTTTCTCCCTGAAGGAACTTTGAAAGCAGACACCAGTAGCAAAAGCCCTTGGTGTGGTCAAGAGATGGGCTGCGCTGAGTCAAAACACACTCACAACAACACACACACACACATTCACTTACATTTACCCCCTCATGACGATAGTGTCGAAGAAAGTCAATGTCCCACCAGGCATCGTGGCTCATGACTGTAATCCCGGCTCTTTGGGAGGCCAAGGTGGGAGGATCACTGGAGGCCAGGAGTTTGAGACCAGCCTGGGAAACATAGCAAGACTCCATCTCTACAAAAAAAAAAATTTTTTTTTTAATTAGCTGGGTGTGGTGGTACTCACCTGTAGTCCCAGCTACTCAGGAGGCTGAGGCAGGAGCATTGCTTGAGCCCAGGAGTTCAAGGTTGCAGTGAGCTATGATCACACCACTGCACTCCAGCCTGGGCAACAGAGCAAGACTGTCTCCAAGAAAAAAAAAAGGAAATGCCCTCCTTACAGGTTCAACACATGAAACTAGTCAAATCCAAGTGGCCTTTAGGTTGCTTTATGGATTTTAAAGTTAATTGGGAGACACGTTCCGAAAACAAAATCTTATGTTTCTATAACACATACGATTTATGTCCTTTATGAAAGCGCCTTTTTGTTCACATCCTATTTTAGTCTCACAATGTGAAGTAGGTAGACCAGAGATTTTTATCCCCATCTTCATTTGAGAAAACTGAGGCCCAGATAGGCTCAATGGTTCACCAAAGTTCTGACTTCAGGAAAAGATAGAACTTGTGGGAAATCTCCGTCTTACACAATTCAAGTGGACTTCCTTCCCGGTTCTTGGGAAGCAAGTCAATAGGCACTGAGTGACAAGTCCAGGCAGGGAACAGTTAGTGAATCACCACTTGTGGTTGGATCTGACACCGTGCCAGGGTGCAGCAGAGGTTTGCATAGACCTTTGGCCATTCTTATTGTGAGTGTTTCATCTCACGCTCTTGCAGTTGAGGTGCTCTGGACAGGGACTCTCGTGCCAAGTATTCAGAGGGAGATGGCCAAGCATGGCAGGTTCATCAGGCCTGAGGGTCACAGAGGGGATTCTCCCTCCAATAGTTGGGCTCCTGACCTCAGCCCTAGGGGCGGGCCTTGAATCCTTCAGCACTTACTACCTACACGACAGGCTCTCCCAACATCACATCCAGAGCCGTGAGTTCTTGCTACCAGCAACTTCCCAAAGTGGCCCTTGTCACGATTCAAAACTTGACTTGTCTGTTATAACTTGCTGAGAATAGAGACAAAAGATAACTTAAAGGCATAGACCTGATTTCAGGGACTAAGAAGGAGCTGACTAGACCCTCGTTAAGCACCAAATGGAATGAAATAACTCGTGAGTCCTTGGAAATATTTCCTCTAACAAACGGTATTAGTATACATTTTTATCAGGTTGTGGTGGGAGAAGTGAGTGCTTGGTTATTCGATTAGAAAAATTTGTGGCTTGAAACGCTTGTTGTTAATCTTTAACGTTAGAATCTCCCCAAAATTGAAAGTGGAAACCAAAGCAGTTCATCTTGAAGCTTTAGAATGGCATTTATTTTAACAAGTTCCGTATATAATTTTATTTCCTCCCAAACTTTCTGGACAAATCTTTTCATTCTCTGATGTTAATGTGTTGAATGTGGAACAGGTATCTCCTATGAAACAGGTTTTGATTTTTTGTAAAATTGCCAGTTTCTAGCAGGTTTCTAATCTGTAATGCTGTATTCAAAATTGATTCCATCTGCTCAATTGACTGATCCATACCATGTATAAAGCCAGATTGTCCTGACTGTGAACACTTCGCTATTATAAGTCAGACACTTTAGGGGGTGTATTAACTCATTCCGATCATTAGTAAATTGCTGAAATTACAATAAAATGATATTTTATAAATCTGTAACTAGAGAACTGACAAAAATAGCTCATTGGGTTACCCGAATGTGGAATGCTACACGTAAAATATAGTGTTGGCAAATTTAAGGAAAATACAGCTGTTCAATGGAACGTGTATTCCCCAGGTGTGCTGAGTGTGTGTGTATGTTTATTGCAACTAATATTAACATGCTGTGTTAGCCAAAACATTCATCTAGAAAGGAGACAATTTGCTTTAAAAAAATTCCCCAAGGTGAGCCTTTGGTGATCTTACCCAATTCTGCATTGTTTCTCCTTCCTCCATAAAACAAATGCTTTACATCCCAGCCTTCGTGCGTCATAGGTCTGTTACCCTTGACGAGGTATCTACCCAGGAAGTCTATATTCCAAAATCTACTGTCTCCTGGGGAACTTTTCCTAATGCTTTCTCTGGGACTTTGGCTTTTCACATTACAGGAAGTCACCTGAAGAAAATATAAAAGGATGGATTCAATTCTCAGGTTTTTTCTGTCGCTATTTTTTAAGGAGAGTATGATTTGGGGAAGACAGATGCACACATTGTTAGGGACAGGTGCAGGTTGACAGTGCTAACCACAGGAAAAGAGGAGGGGGCAAAAACGAGGAGGCCAATGAGTATTTAGAACCTACCCACAAGGGCAGGAACTTACAGTTAGGGACTTTTCCTGGCCAGGAGCAAGTGCAGAAACTAGGAGCGCATGTCCAAAGGTGACCTTTCCTCATTAACATATATTATCATGGTAAAAATCACACCCACCAGAGCCATGACAGTTTACAAATGCCATAGCAACCCGTGGAAGTTACCCTATAAGGGTAAAATTGGGGAGGGCCCTTAGCTCTAAGAAATCTCCACCCTTTTCCCCAGGAAAATAATGAATGTTCTACCTACCATTTAGCATATCATAAGGCATAGACATAAAATCAGAAGTGTGGTAAAACCCGGAGGGGTCTTCTCCACTCACGGAGATAGCCCCATTTTACCTTGGGGAAACATACTTTCTCTTTCTCTTCTATGCTAAAAAGCCTGCAATAAAACCTGCTGTGTGAGTTGCTCCTGTCTGTCCTCACTCCATGGCACTGGCCCAGCTTGTGATTCTTCCAAGCCAGGAGCCAAAGAACCAGGGCAACACCCCTCAAAAAAAATCAACCCTGCCAACATGAGAGATCATCATTTGGATATTTTTAAGCGATTGTTTTGTCTTATAGAAATTCTCAAGATGATTTTAACCATTTTGGTCAAGTTGACTACTTAATTCAGTTTAAAAAATCAGTCGAATCGTTTTACTAAGTGGTATTTGATGTCAACACACCCTCAAAAAAATACATGACATTTGAAGAAGCCTCTTAGATTTTTATGATGAAGCATTACTGGAAAGACAATACTGAGAGAACTACAATTGTTTAGATAGAATTATGTTTAAAAATAAATGAGCTGTGTAGCATGAACGTTCCATTTTACTTACAGTTCTGGTTTTTTATTGTCAGATGCCAGTGTCTATTTGAACCAACATTCATAGTTATATTCTAAAGAAGATTTTTTTTTCTTTCGAGGCTATCTCAACTTTAAGACTAAAAGGGATGCAAGCATCATTCTGTCTAAATCCTTTATTTTGCATAGGTTCAAAGGTTAAGTGATTTGCAGGACGACATGGCAAGTTAAGGACAGAACCTAGACTAGAATCTTAGCATCCTTATTCCCACTCAATTGTAACAAGATGTGAAAATGGATTTGGGTCTCTTTTAAGGGTGGTGAGCTGAAGACCAAGCAAGCTTGTTTAAATTTCAGTCTATCCCTACTGGCTGGTGATTGGTAAATGATGTCTGTTAAATTCAGCCACCACTGCAGAAGCTTTAATTAAATGATTGGACTATGTCTTAGAGTAGGGTCTCTTGGTCTGGACAATACATTTTCGACAATGACATTTTTGATTGGACAATTCTTTGTCATAGAGGCTGTCCTGTGCATTGTAGGATGTTAAGTAGCATCCTTGCCCTACTTACTAAAAGCCAGTAGCACACATACACACACACCAGTCATGACAACCAAAAATGTCTCTAGACTTTGAGGAAAACCACTAATTGAAAACCACTGGCATAGAAGATGCTCAAATCCTAATCAAGTCATTTTTAAAATAATCAGACTGGTCAGCCCTTTTGAAAGAAAGAGTAACTTGTTGCTTGGCTGGGTTTTGTCACTTTTCTACCGCTTGTAGATCTTATTTGAACAGAACTGTAGTTCTTTTGTTTTCCAAAAATACGGATGTGTTTATTTACCTTATGCAGGAAAATAGCATCATAAACCTCCCTGCTTATTTATCTTAAGCCTCTCTATTTTTAGCCTTTAAAAGTGAACTGTTTTTAGCTAAATAAATACAGATGTTATTTTAGAAGACTGCATAATTGGGGTCTCAAAAATGCACAGATTCGGATGGGATTAAGAAAAGGAAACAGGATAAAATTGCAAGTTATCATTGACAAGGTTTAGGCAAAATAAGACTGAAATTAATTCCTCCAGATAAGAATGGTGTATGTCACTGACCTTTGCCTACCTATTTTAGATTTTATGGAGTATGTAAATCAGAGGTTTGTTGTTTTCTTTTTTTAAACTTCAAATGTAATCAAGAATAAGGAACTATGGTTGAAGAGCCTATCTATTCCTTATTAACTTATCTTTTCATGGGAAAAATAATATTGAGTTTCCATTTCTGTAACCTAAACAACAACACATTAAGAGCTATCAGTTACCAGCCAGTTTCATATCTGAGGACCAAAAAGAAGGCAAGGTTGATAGTTTCACATCTGTTTTGGGTGAAAGGCTGTTCCTGCCTGTTGTATTTAAAATTTAAAGAACTTCTGTTATTATACAATTGGGAATCCTCGGGGAAAATGTTAATGAAATCCATAACATGCATAGATTTTATGATAGCAGTTTTAAGAAATTCCTTTGGTGGGGTTTGTTGATTTCTGCCCTGGTGGTAATAATTGTACCTTTTACAGAGTGCATTAATGCTCACATTTAGGATCACCAGCTACGTTTATGCAGCGTGTAATGTAACACACCAACTCCTAAGCTTTAAATAACTTTCGTGTCGTAATTGGAAAGCCCCAGAGCGGGAAAAAAAAAAAAAAAAAAAGTGTGTTCTTCAGAATTGGCAGCACCCAGAGTTTGAAACTTTTCTAGCACATGCACAGCAATCTTCTCAAAAGGTGAGAGAGAGAGGTGCACTCTGGAAATTCCAAAGCCCTGGCATGGGTGGGAGTTCTGTGCCCTCGTATAGTTCTCGTTTAATGCACCATTTGAAAGCACCATATCAAAATGGCCATTTTGATCCATATCAGAATAACAGTTTTGGATGCCGACCTGAAACAGAGAGAGACAGGAGTGTGCGCTCACCCACATACACACACACAAACTTACCTCCTTTCTCCACCTCCCTCCCCCGCTTCCTCAGCCATCTAATCTCATTCAATTCTAGGTTCAAATAAAGAGAAGAAAGTAGATTAAATTTAAAAATGCTCTATAAATCCCAATAGTAATAAAATGCATTACGCTTTTGTATTTCCAACAATTGAACAGCGTGAGCATTTGAGCCTAATTGCACATGTTATGACTCAGGGTAATCACATATGCACTTGTGCAAAGGACTTGGGCATTTTTTTTCCAGCTCTCTTTGCCTCAAGGGGTTAAAAATGCATGTATGGCATTCTTCTAACTGCCTTCCTTCAGGAGAATGATGTCTTAATTCTACCAAAGTTTTATTTTTCTTACAATTCTACTGCTTTAAACATCTAACTACGTATTTTTCGATTTAACAATGAATAAATAAGCTCCTTTATTTATTTGTTTTTAGCAAGCCTGAGAAGGCTATAGATGGAATTCTTCAGAGGGACTGGGTGATTGGACTAGACAGCTTCTCGGGTCCTTTCAAGCATTTTTAATTCTGTGATCCTATTAAAAATAAATTTATTCTATCAGCTAGTGCCATGAGCTTTCCTAAGATGAAAATATAAATATGTGGAACATAGTTGGAATTTGCTTTAAACACTTATTGATAATCATGTGAGGCAGCACATAGCACTTTTTTGTAAATTAAGGAGATTTTTTTTTCTTTAGATCAAATAAATTGTTTAGGTGGGCTTCATCATGAAGCTTCTCTGAGGATTTCACATGGAAATTTCACTAGGGAGGTCTGTTTTCCTTGGTTCTTTTGAGCTAGCTTGCAAGAAAGTGCAGCCCACTGGGGGAGATAAGATGAAGCCTAGACAGTTCATCTTTCATGTCTCTCCAATCTTTGAAGGAAATATCTGTAAGGCATGGGCTTACCCACCATTACAGACTGTTCATACCTTAAAGTCCTGCCAAAACCCACTCTTTTTCCCTTCCTTAAGAAGACAAATATAATGTCAATTCTGAGCATTTTATAGGCCTTAATACTAACCCAGAAAAGGGAAGAGGGAAAAAATACAGCCCCAGGAATCTAGCAGGTATGAAGAAATTCATTACAATTGTCTTATGTCTTACGCTTCTAGACTTCTTCTGTTTACTGAGGGCTAACGCTGATGCAGGTAGCTCCCAGGTAGTCACACAAGTTAATGGCTACAGGTGCAAGAAATTTGATGGAAACTTAAGTTTGAGAATATGGAAAGGAAATATCAAATTCCCAGTAAGAAATACTCATGGTAATAGAAAGAAGTTAGAAAATCATATGAAATGTGAAATACTGAAGGATTTTTTTTAAGTTCTCGATCTTAAAAAATGAAAGTATAACATGCAGAATTTTAGTGGCCTAGTTATTTAAATACTGCCTAAAAATCTAGGCTACTCATTCAAGCCTCAATCAGCAATCTTTTATAGTGCACATATTATACTATTTCTTTAGCTATAATGTATGCTTCCAAATATTATATGCATTTATAAGGATGTTGTTATTTATTTGGAAAGTTCCAATACCAAGATGGCAAGAATTAATTCATTTAACGATAATTTACCATGAAAGGAAAATCAGACAATGCTATTGTTCCTTTAACGTGATATTTCCTCTAAAATCAACCGCTAGTAAATAGATGAATTTTATTTATTGAGATAAACACGGAAAGCATCTTATGTGACCTCCATCTGGACATTGCCAGTGTCTTCTGGGGAATATGACAACAAGAAAAAGGAGGAAGGAAGAGGTGATTTGGGGTTCAACCTGTATTTGCTGAAATTCAGGCCTGATTATCAACTTCTGTAATACAATAATCCAGCTCCCTTAGTGGAAGAACATTGCTGTTTTCCAGAAGGATTTAATATGAACATCTGTTTATCTACTTACCTTTCTTTAAAGTGTCTCAATTTAGAATATTTATGTTTCTCATATAAAATTCATCTCCATTTAAATCTTTTTTATCAAAAATAATTCAAACATATTAAGAACCAGTTCTTCCATTTCTTCTTAAATACTGGCAGTTCATTGAAATCACGCAGTGATGTGTTTTAATCCTTAACTTTGCATCTAAAAGCATAATGGCAATGTGACATGATCCTTATTGCTCTTTAAAACCTGGAAGGTTGCATGAAAGGAATGTCTTTTCTTAGTCTTTCCAAATATGTGCCTTATCTCTGTTATTTCTGTCAAGAGCTACCCCTTTGTACCTCCAACCCCCACACACGTATACTCACACCACCACCACCACACATACAACAGCATGGCCATGTTCACCAAGAAAGTTTTGCCTCTCATCACCTCCAAGTATGTGGTTGAAATAAATATATCCAACCATGTGTCAAGAATGGTTCCAGTGGATAAATGCAAGTCACAGCTTCCATTATGTTAAGGACTTCAGGCAGCTCTAGGAAAGGAATAACACAATGTTTTTAGTATAACATCTTTGCTTGTGCTCCTATGGTTTGAAAGTTGTACAGATGCATTTTTTCCATTTTGTGATCCAGGCTGAAATGCATGAAATTAATATAGATAGATTTTTTCCCCCCAGAACATGGAAAGAATTTGCAGCTCTGTCCACTGACTGCATTTGGATGGCAAAGGGAACAGATGTCTTCAAAGCACAGAATAGTGTTCTTTCTAGGAGGAGCCCAGAAATCACAGATCATTGGATAACATTTCTCTCTTACTCAGCTCCATCAGTTGTGAATTCTAATTACAAATGATTTTCTTAGGGAGTCATGCTTTGAAAATCCATTTTTTCAAAGCTTTCCCCATCCCTTTTATAAGTGATCTCTGAAAAAGAATCAGTGTATACACTTCCTGGTTGAATGGTAAGCTTCCAACAGGGAAATTGCAGTTGACCAAATATTAAATCAAGAAGTTCATTTCATCTGTTCTCAGGAATGATTGGCATCCCTTCAGAGACTAACTGTTTACACACAATCTCTGACAACCAGCTGTACCTAGGCGGCCTGTTCTTTCTCTTCGTTCCTGTCTCCAGGGTAGCATTCGTTATAACCTTAGGCGGTGGCCGACTTTAATCTTGGTAATCCCATCAGCTCCTGGCTGGCTTTTTCAATGCCAAGTAGAGGAGTTTTCTCGGACACCTGCACTTCCAAATTCTCCATCAGCACATGAAACTCTCATTACTGGGAGAGGCCCACCCAGATCACCGGAAAACACGCCAAAAATGGGTGTAAAAAGATGCTGTCAAAGTTTATAGGCCAAGTGACTGATTTAGACCATCACCCTTATCTGCAAGTCTTTAGTTTCCAGAAATTTATCCTTGTGTTTGTTTTTGAAACCAAGCACGTAGAGGAAGGGAGAAAAAGGCATGACTTACTGCAAAATTAACAATCAACAAGTCACTTGTTTGTGCTGGAATAGACAGACATTGTTTGAGTACAAGTATGTGTTTATCTTGAGTTGTTTAGGGATCACCCCAATAGGGCAGATAAACCTTTATGGGTGGCATAGAACAACAGCTTTTGAAACGAAAATTTACATTACCAGTACATGCAATTTAATATTTTCTTGGTCTTCTAGGTTTGAAAATTTCTTTAAACTGCCCAGAGACTGGAAAGATGTGTGTGTATCCATAACTGCACCTTGGAAAGGTGTAATACAGCTTTGTTACGTTGCAGAGCCACCTCTAGAACTTCTTCTATGAGGCTGCTTCTCAGAGACCATGAGACAAAGAAATACAAAGATTGCAAAAGGCCTGAAATCTGCATCCATTTCTTAGCCACACAAAGCTTTAATTCCGATGCCTTATAAAGATTACATATTAGGTAAAACCATGGCAACTTATAGTGATGCCATGAAATTTTGCTGTTGTTACATTTTCAAAAATACAGGAAGGGTATGGGAGGAGTCTAAGATACCAGATATGTAAACATCTAATACATAAATATCCTGTGGACGTCATGCTTGTAAATAACTCAGCTCTAAACTAAGAAAGTTGAAGACTTTGAGTGAGGTATTTAGACTATGATAGACATAAGTAAAAACATTATTTAATCTATGCTGCCCTTTGGGGTAACTTCCAGGAGGAGAGACACTTAACTAAGTTAATAAGAGGTCATTTGAGAAATAAATAAAAAGGAACACAAGGAAACCTTCATACGGCATGGACCTGGCCAGTGGAACTCATCATTTAGCAGACTCCAATTTTAAGTAGTCGGCTTTTCAAAGGATTGGAAATTTTATGACTAGTTATAATATTTGCAGTTATAAATACTAAGATAAGAATAATCACGTTCCTAGCTTGAGTACGAGTTAGTTGCTCAAACACTTGAACATTGACTTTAATGACAAGCAGTTGGCTGTTGTTTGGAAGAAAAAAGTTTCAGATCTGGCTGGCAGTACCAGACTTACACAGCCCTGAATTTAAATTCGACAAACATTTATTGAGCATCTGCTAAGGATTAGGCACTGTATGTGGGGATAGGTGAATTTAAAATGAAGAGGATGCTGTTCCTCCTTGAAAGAAATTATAATCTAAAACTACAAGCAAAGCTATGCACGTGTGCACACAAACATAGATACACAGGCACACACCCAAGTACCTAAATAACTAAGGGAAAAAATATTAGATCATATTTATATATATATATATACACATAATATATTATATATAATATAAATATATATTAATATATACACAATATATATTATATAAATATATATGTATTTTTAGAGACAGGGTCTTGCTGTCACCAAGGCTGAAATGCAGTGACATCAGTGATCAGTGGCATCATCATAGCTCGCTGCAACCTCAAACTCCGGAGCTAAAGCAATCCTCCTGTCTCAGCCTCCCCAGTAGCTGAGGCTATAGGCACACATCACCATGCCCAGCTGATTTTTTTAATATTTCGTAGAGATGGGTTGCCCAGGCTGGTCTTGAAATCGAACTCTTGGCCTCAAGTGATCCTCCCAGGTTGGCCTCTCAAAGCACTGAGATTCCAGGCATGAGCCACTGCATCCAGCCAAAGGTCATATTCTTATGGCTAATGTGTGCGCATATGTGTCATTGAGGTCCTCACACTAACCCTGAGAAGTGACTAAAGGGCTAAGCATTGATATTTCTGTTGTAGAGAGTTGGAAAGTAAGGCTTGAATTGGCTAATCAACTTGTTGAACATTATCCAGGTCACTCTTGAGTGTCAAAGCTCCAGAGCGACTTCTGGGGTTGGTGCTTTTTTTGCCACCACCTGTTGCCTGTGTCACCCCAGTTTTCTCTCTGTAGTACCAGAATTCATTGAGTAGTTTTAAGACAATCCATTCCTTCTGTGTTGAGATTTATTGTTTACTTGACTTTTTCCCTCCCTGGCTAGAGAGAGGGTAGGAATCTGGTCACCTTCACTCCCTTTCACCCAAGCACCTAGCACTTCTTTGTGTCATGAATGAATAATCGCCAGCCACCAGTTCCCCTCCACGATGTGATGGCTTTTCAAAACACAAATACCCGTCGCTCCAAGATCACGTTCTGAACTCATGGGCTTCCCCTTACATGTTGGAGGCGAGGAGGGTGCGATTTCCACAGCAGTGTGCGTCCCTGAAGAAGTTATCAGGTGCTTTTTTATGCTATTTCATCGAAATGTTCTACTTTTTTTTTTAGAGAAATGTCATTGATTTTTTTTAATTTCAAAATATTAAGCGAGTGCAGATGTTTTATTTTAAATGTGGACAGAAACACAGGGAGTCCTGCAGTATGTGGTTAGGCTCGAGAGAAGTCCCTCTGACTCATGCGCATTGAGGTTTTGCCTCATTCCCAGGAATGCTTGGATTCCCAGAGGCAGAGAGAGCACATATTTTCCCAGAGTGACCTCAGCAGTGCCATGCATGACCCTGGGCTCACGGTTTACTTACAAGAAGATTTCATTGTCTCTCTGGCACCAGCCAAACACGTCATGGCCTAGGCGCCTAGACATGAAGGCCCCCACAAAGGAGGGTGTGTACGTGTGTGTGTGTGTGTGTGTGTATGGGGTCGGGGAAGGGAGGACACTTATCTTTGCTCTCTGAAAGAATTTTGCTATGAGATATTAGATAGAAGGAAAATATTCATCATATCAAATATTTTCAACTGTATGCAATTGGGTGGGATTTTTTTTTCTTCCCCTGTTTCTTCTGCCTTGAGCTCATCAATCCTGGCCACTTCCCCTGCCAAAGTCTGAATCCACCCTATGAGGTCCAGATTGAGTGGTTCTAATAACTTCTTCTCCATAAAGCCCTTTCTGTCCCCTTGCACGAGTAATTTTTCCTTCTTCAGAATCCCATAATACCTCATCTAGAGCCAGGGTGGCATGTTTTACTTACAGTCTTTTAGCAGCATTGTGGACATCCAAGCCTATGTGCGTCCAGACCCTGGCATGCAATAAATGTGTGTTGAATTTAATGCCTCAAAATGTTTTTATCTGGACACTTGGCATGTGTCAGTTTACTTTAATTGCACACGTTTGGTTTGAGCACCTACGACCACGAAGCACCATGACTGGGCTTTAGGACACAGCTGTGTGAGTGTGCACCCTGGCCGTGTAGTTTGCTACCTGTGAGACTCTGAGCAAGAGACATAATTGCCCTGTGATGTCTCAGCTTCCTCATCTATGAAACCTGCCTTGTGCAACGGTGGCGAGTGTTGCAGGAGATGATGTGTGGATATTTAGCCCTTAGTATAATAGCTAGCACGTAGTCATTGCCCCAAAAGATGTTTTTAATAGTAGCAATAAGAACAACAATAATAATCGTCAATACTTATAATATAGTCCTCCAGAAAGCATATGCAGAAGTAATAAAATTCTGCTACAAAATTTCAAAGTGGCTGTAATCCGGGCCAGAATGTATCCATTCTTCTATTACTGTACCCTGCTAGACAACAGGCAGGAGCCAGAGACCTGTATACACAATCTGCCCCATCCTACGGGATATCTAGAGCTACATTCTTGGCAGTCAACGGGATCGGTGGCACATGACCCCCTAAGCCTGCTTGTGCCTACCTGCCTTATGCAATTCCTACCTTCTAGGTCTTCTACTGGGAGAACACTTCCTGGTTTTCATGGGTATTACACATAAGCACTCAGACAGAGGCAAGGACAGCAGGAGAGCCCTATACCAGCCCATGACTTCCGTGTGGGAGGTGCCCACTCACTCTTTATTGAGTAAACCCATCTAGCAATAGCACATGCTGTGACTTTCCTACAAGGCTTTTGACTAGGAGATTTGTACCACATTTATACATATTCGAGGCTGGTTACTGTTGTTTTAAAACTGTAGCACACTTATTTTTCTCTGTTAAGAAATTCCAGTTAGGCAATTTTTTCGAGCAAGTTTTTAAGTTAAAATCTTAGCCAAGCTCCTAGGGATTACATTTGGTCTATAATGAGAACTTGTCCTCTTTCCAGATCAAAGGATTAGGCTCAGGTTTTAAATGAAATGCAACTTAAAAATAAGCATTCAAAAAATGTTAATTAAAATTATTAAATCCCTGAATCTTTTACTGCCTCGCAAGAGCTCCTGAGTATCTTAGAGGGACGAGGGGGCCATTTAAATGTCATCCTCTTGACCAAGCTACTAAGGCTTTCCAGGGGACTCATCTGCAAGTTAACATGGTATTGAAGCAAAAGACTTCCTTTTAAAGGAGAAAAGATTTCACAGAGCTGTGTATGTCTTGAACATGTAAAACAATCATTTCTAAAGCATAGAGATTTAATCAGCCTTTCTCTTTAACTCTACCTCGGAGTTTCAAATTGCCTTAGATGTTGCTTATTTGTATCCTGAAGTATATCGAAGCCCCTAAACTATTTCATATTCTCCTCTTTTGTTATCAGAACATAAAGGAATTTAAATGGGATATTTGTCTGGTTTTTCTGAATACAGTTATATCTGCTCTAGAAAATATGGAAGTAAAAAATAAAACCTTTACATTTTACATAGAATGTGGTGAAGGCTGTCTTCCCGTATTTATCTTAAATGTGTTTCATAAAATAAGCACTTTTGGGTGGGTTGTCCACCTCCATGCATTGCTCTCAAACAAAGGTCTTTCAGAGCCTGATGCTGTGTCCGCCACACTGAGGAAACGCAGCCTAGTGGTGGCGTCTCCACCTGCAAACAGCCTTCTTCGCCCACACATTTGATCTTTATGGTTTCCATATTGGAGTGATTTGGGTAGCTGAATTCTGGGAGAGTCTCTAGTTGAAATGCTGAAGTATTAACCTGCCGCATGGAGTCCCTTTTGTTTCCTTTGGCCAATGCTACTCGCCAATTTTAACAACTACAGCAGATTTTACTATTCAAACAGAACCAGATGGGCCTCCAGTTCAAAGAACATGTCAGAATTAAATATTTCTTTTTTAATTAGTTGCTCCTGATTTATGCAACACAAACGCACAGGAGAGTGGGAGAATGTGCCACGAATGCAGACGCATTGGAGCCCACGCAAGCATTATCCCCTTTTATCTGCCAAAAAAGACAAAGGTCAGCCCTTATGTGGGGACTTCATTTTTCTTGCCCCATTTCTTGTTGTTCCTTTGCTGTAACTGCAGTGGCCGTCAAGGGACCAGCCTTTCCACCACCTCTGTGCTGATACAGACTCAGCTAATGTTATTCTAACCGGCTGGCTCAAGTCTTCTGGTAGGAAAATGTATCTGTTCATTCACTTGGGATTGTTTTACTATCAGCAAAGGTTTTTTTGTTTTGTTTTGTTTTTTGCAACCAGTAGTTTGTTTCCACCCAGAAAAATGCTCTCCTTTAATTTAACTAGGGGGGGAATAAAAGGATTAATTTAGGCAATTAAGACAGAAAAAAAAAATTGGTGAGATTCTTCCTGCCTTACACTTTTCTTGTACTTGGGTGTGTTTTGTTCTTTACCAGAATTTTAAAATGTTTTTTTTATTATCTTTTGCTAAAAATGATCCATAACCACCATCTTGGTTTTCAACAGTGAAACTAAATCGTTTGCAAAGGTTTTCTTTCCAGCAGCCAGTGTCAATTTTAAACTGATAGTCAACATAAACATAAATAGTTTTCTGTTCCCTATAATTATACAAAATGTTTAATCTCCAAAAAGAATAGCTATTGGATTTAATTAGTATTTACTAAAGAATTCTAAATTACCTTTCTAATAATTAAGGTTTTAAAGTACAAATTGAGGAACAGCATGGATGCAGTGGCTCATACGTGGCCCCCCCATTCTGACCTGGGTATAGGTCCTGGCTCAAACACTGATAAGTCATATGACTCTGGTCAAAGTTCAAATGTCACTTTGTTCTTCAGTTTCTTTGTCCATAAAACCTTCTTTGCATAATTGTTGTGAGAATTAAAAGAGATAATGTGTATAGACTTAGCCCTTAATAAAATGCCTAACACATAGAGGTTGCCTCGTGAATGTTCTATTAGTAATAGTAATTTTAACCATCAGCATTTTTCTATGTAAAACAGTGATAGTAACAAAATACTTAAAGAGATCGGGAATTACATTGCTAACGATAACTACAATTAGTAGCTGTAAGAAGTCTGAGATCCTAAGTTAAAGATCACAATGGTGAGGTGCTGTGAGTGAAGCCCACTAGAATAGCCTTGATGTTCACATGCTTAGGCTCTGTCAGAAACCATGTGTTTTATCTAAGGAAATGACACAATTGCTTAAAAATATTTTCTTTAGCTTGTAGTGTCAAGTGATGAATTAAACAGCTCTTTGAGTCATCAGGGATGCTCTAAAGAAAATCCGACAGACTCCCCCACCTCCAAAAATATTTTCCTGTTTTTAATCAGACCTCAGTTCTTTGTCTTTTATTTTTTCAGGCACTGGTATCGACCTGCCTTGGGAGTGTTAAAAGCTGGTAAACGCTCCCTTGCCAATGCTAGCTCAATGGGTAGTATTTTATTGAGCAAGACAGATTTTCATTTTAGAAATGAGGCTTTCCACATTATGACATTACCAATAGCTGGTTATGTATTATTCTAGAAAGCAATGATATCCATTTCATGGCTCGAAGGCTGCATGCTGGCATTTAACCAGCAGTTTGCAAAGATTTGCTACAGGATTCACTACACAATGCTAAAACGTGCCGCTTTGTCCTCAAATGATTCCCTGTAAAATGTATGCACCTCCTTGCTTCTCTTTGTCTGGGAAATATGTTTCCTGTCATTATGAAGACAATGCCATGGCCACACAGTGCATGTGGATTGTTCCTGTAGACATCTCACAGCAAAGAACAAGTTGACCGTAAACCATGGCCATAAACCAGTGCCATGAGGGGACCCTCACCACACAGGGACAGCTACAACACTGCCCTCTGGCCCCCAAAATGGACAAGGACAATTGTTTTCTTCTAGTGTGCTTCTCCCCACCAAACATGAAAGGCTTGGAATTTCCTCTTCTGAATCTGCTAACAATGTCTTCTCTGTGTGTGGAGAACAGTGAAAGTAAGATGTGGGCAGACATCCTACCACCAGTGTTAAAATTTTATATTTATATTGGAAACAGGGTATCACGTTGGGTCACTTCTGCCAATGGTGCTATGTAAGCTCACTTAGAAAGCTTCTCCTAGAACACAAAAGGAGTTTGATAAACTTCTATAAAATAGTCTGCATACCGCCAGATAAGTACCAGATGTTTATGTTTGTCGCACACACACAGGGAAACACATTCGATGATCTCAGCGAATGCATTTGATGTTCAGTTCCACACATACCCACTCCCATTGTCACACCCCCGCACCATCACCCTTAATGTTAAACTGAAGTACATCGAACGCAGATGTGGAATCACATCCATCTTCTAATTAAAAATAAACCAGCTGGGAAATAATGACATTCTTTGAAAATAAGAAAATGGTGATTAGAGCAGAGCTAATTGGGGATGGGGAAAGCAGGTTACTTAATTACGGTGCATCTGAATTTTTATGGAAAGAAAGGAAGTATTGTTTAGGACGATGAACCCTCCAAAGCGTAGAGAGGTGGCATCATGTAGAACTGGGGTTGCATCTTTGGTCTTTCCAGTGACTTGTCTTGTCTTATCTATTAGAATGCAAGGTTGGTGAGAGCTTATCCTGATTCAAAAAGTTAAGCCACCAAGACGATGGCTAGCTGTTGACTAGGAATGGTTTTTATGATGGATGGTTTTGACTTCAAAACAACCAGTGCACATACTCTTGAGAGAGCAATTCATTTTTTGACAAATCATGTCTAAAATGGTGAGGGAAACATGATGAGTTGTTGAATGTCCATAATCTCACTCATTCATTTCCTCTTGCTTGCTTCTGCAATTCCTGCCCCTCCATCTCCCTGGAACTTTCTTTGCCTTTGTGTCTGTGCACAAGCTCCTACTGTGTATCCTTCAATATGCATCTTAATGTCTTCAATCCTCCCTACCTCCAGTGCTCTGGTAAACTGTTTCCTTCTTCTTCTGTGCTGCATCATACTTTATGTATACTGCTCTGTTTCTGTTTCCAATGTCTCACTGCTGTATCTATCCCAACCACTTAATACAGAACTTAGCAAATAAGCAGTATTAAGTGTCCACTGAATGGATGTCGATCTGGTTGAGTAAAATCCAATACCTAAATATTCAGAGGCAGCTGACTGACTAAATAGATTATGCTACAACCATACAATGGAATACCATGAAGCCGTTAAAAATGATAATGTAGAAAAATATTGTTGGCATGGAAACATATCCATAAAACTAAATGGAAATGTAGGTTATCAAGCATAGAGGTGATACGACCTCGTTTTTATAACAAAGCAAACACACAAATATTCACCATATTTTGCATAAGAAAAAAACCTCTGGGAGGCTAGTATTGGTGGTTATTTCCTAATGGTGGTCTTACAGAGATTTAATTTTCTTCTATAATATTTACTATATTTTATGAGTTTTCAGTAGCATGTATTACTTTTCTACATAGAAAAGTAGATATTTTCCAAAAGAAATCACAAAAGTCTAAAAAGAGGTAGAGGAGAAACATGGCATGAGGAATTCAGTGATGGAGACATGAGCTATGCACTAACCATACTGGGGTAGAAGTGACTTACTTGGCCTACTAGGCCAAAAAGAAGAAAAAGACATTTCTTGTCAAAAAAAGAGAAAAAAGTAAAAGAACTTTATGTGTCAAGACATGCAGATAGAAAATGCTTGTCTTCTCGTAGGAGTAACAAGTATTTTAATGTGGCTGGATGGTACAGTTAGAAGGGTATAGATACGGCAGGAAAGACTAAAAAAGTAGATTGAGGCCAATGTCATGGTTAGAAGAGACAGCAACACCGGTGAGAAAGGCTTGTAAAGGAAGGAAAAACCTAAACTGACAAAAGACAAATGAACAAGAGAAAAGACATAAATTTTATTAATATTTTTAATTTTATGTGCCAGGGGCTTCACAGAAAAGACATAAAAGCCCAAAGAAGCAGTAGACTCAGGCGCTTATATACCATTTTAACAAAGGGTGATATGTTGTGGAGAAATGACTTGACAAAAGACAGAGGGTTTGGGGTGCTAAGGCCGATAAATTGTGGGAGAGTGTTGCCAGTGAGAGTTCCATGGTGCCGAGGAAGCTGTATGTTGTTAGAGATGTAGGTACCATCTGGTTTCCGTTGCAATGGTTCAGGTCTCACCCCTAATTATTTTGTGATGTTATCACCCATCCTTCCTAAACCTAGTGGCAATAATGTTAGGAAGAAAAATGAAATGAAATGAAATTTCAAGTATCCCTCTTGGTAAATAAGAGAATCTGCAGAAAAGCACAAAAGGAAATTTTATGCAATCACAAGAGGAGGTTTCCAATGCACTTAGCTGCTGTTGAGAAAAGAAAATATCTTTTCTTTTTACGAGTGATTCACGTGTATGCTTCTGGGGCCTTCCACATCTTGCTGTGTTAGATCCTAGTTCATTCCGGTCAATTGCTCCTTTCCTCTAACATCAGCTGTTCCTAATGCCTAGGATTCTTCTATTTGATCACCAGTTAACTTCTTTCCTACCTAGTAACTAATTCTTGCCCCCAAAAAACAAAATTTTTAAAAATCAGAAAAGGATAGCCAGGGAATGAAGTAGTAGAGGTATTTCCAGTCAGCCCCAAGCTGAATATACACGCTTGGGAATTTAATCATTTCCAAACTGAAGAGCCATCTGTAAGTTTGACAGGAAGAGTTTATTTAAAGAGCTCTGCTTCACGCTTCCTTGGACTTCAAGATTTTAAGGACCCTTCAGCTTGAAAGTGGATGTAGCATTGGGCATGACTTAATGGATGGTCAGTAGAGCACTAAGTGTTCTGAGAGCATTTGGAAACAGTTGAAATTGTTCTTCAGTCCAACCATGTCTAGAGTCCCATTAACTTTCAAATTGCAGCATTATGAAATCAGAGCATTTTTGCAACAACTTAAAATCACCTTAAATCGTACTCTGGAATATAGTGACATGTAGGGTTGCCAGACAACATAAAGAACACCCACTTAAATTTGAATTTTAAGTAAGCAATGAATCAGTTCTGAAATTAAAATTTAACTGATGCCTTGTATTTTTATTTACTAAATCTGACAACCATAGATTTCCTCCTCTTTTTGAAACTTGTACACAAGAGCAACGAGAAGTTGAAAACATTCATGCAAAATATCATAGTTCACTTTTGAAAAAAATACAAATTCCAGTTAAGTATAGGCACTTGATAAAAATATGTTAGTTAAATATTTATTTGTTAAATCAAAATTTAAAACATCTATCATTATTATTCTAAAATATTAATTTCTGTTAAAGTCTTATTCCTTTTTCTCTTAAATCTGGTGAAAGCACACAAAGCATAGATTTTATGTCTTAAAAACCAGGGAAATGAAATAAAGATTATTTTGCATTGAATGATACCCCCATCCTTTCCAGATGAAACTGCTATTGTTGAGTTGTATAAATTCAAGTTGGCTTCTATGTGCTGTTTTTCCTGGATAAAACTCTTGGTTCGGTTTTGAAATGAATCAGCAACATGTTGTTTTAACTACTCCAAGGGCCTTCAAGAAAAAAGCAATTTATGAAAGACAGTATGCCTTCATGAGACAGGCTGTGCTTAAAATGGGAATTCTTTAAGTGGTCATAGCCTATAGGCACTGGAGGATTAATTGAAATACTGTTTTCTGAAAATTGAGTTGTCACATAGCAACTGGAAAGCAGGATTCAGAAGCTGGAGGAGGGGTTGGGATATTTTTTGGTTTTGTTTTACTTTGCTTTCTTTTGCTTTTTTTGCTGTTTTCAGAGAAAATGGCATTCTACTGCCTCTTAACAATAAATATGCTGTTGCAGTATCTTGTCAGTGGTAATCAGTTGTAATATGTAATTACTTTTTGTGTCCTTTAAAACATATTTACCATACATTTGTGTTTTATTTCTTGGACATTTCTGTATAATCCTGGTCATACAATACATAGGGGGAAACAACTTTATAGGAATAATCAAATGTATTTATTAATAAAAGGAAACTGAAAGTATTTCTAATATATAGAAACTAGTAATGAGTTTTAAGATTATGCCTAGTTACTAGTGATGGTAATAAAGAAAGTTAAAGGAATAAAGGGAAAAAAAAACTGGCCAGGCATGGTGGCTGACGCCTATAATCCCAGCACTTTGGGAGGCTGAGACAGGAAGATCACTTGAGGCCAGGAGTTCAAGTCCAGCCTAGGCAACATAGTGAGACCCCCATGTCTCAAAAAAAAAAAAAAAATATGTATATATATATAGTTTCAGTCTGTAATTTATTTGGAAGGAGGTAGGATGCTGAAGAGTGATTGGAAAATAGGGTCATGTTAGATGTGAATTTAATCCAGGCCTCTTCAATATCCCCTGTGCAAGTTTATCTTATTTGTCTTAATTTTTTCTTTGTAAAATGACATATATTAATGTGCTGTTCAGACAGTATGTTTAATCTCTTAGAATATATAATGACATGATTTTGAACCCATTTGCTATTTGCACCAGGGCCCAAGCAATCTTGGTTGCAACAATGGGCATGGTGTCTTCCTAGCCTTTGTCCTCACAATGGGAGCCAACTTAGGGCAATGCTGTCTTATGAGGGCTTGGCCTTTCTTTAGAAGGAATGGAATGGGAGGCAGGGGCTGATGACTCCAGATGGAATTAGGCCCAGTTGATCCCAGGTGGAAGAAAACTACAGGCTGGAGCCCTCAGAAAAAGATGCTCCAGGTTACAGTGGTGCAGGAATGGCCGACCGACCACACTGGTGATTGTCTTGCAGGTAGACTTGGGCCTGCTGCGTTTTGTCACTGCCGTCGGGACACAGGGTGCCATTTCCAAGGAAACCAAGAAGAAATACTACGTCAAGACTTACAGAATAGAAATTAGCTCCAATGGGGAAGACTGGATCACCATAAAAGAAGGAAATAAACCTGTTGTAAGTTTGGCTGCCACCCCTCCACCAATGCAGTCTTTTAAATGGATTATCAGTTTTTACCTGTGTGTGGGGGAGCGGGAACTTTCTGTCTGGCCTGGTTTATTTTTTAATTGGTTTAATATGAAAAGTGCAATTAGAGGTTTAAATCTGACCAAGGGGCCTCTTGTTCCCAGACCCAAGAGGAAATTATACGGATGTTTCCAAAAAAAGTCAATACCAGCCAAATTAAATGTCACACTCAAGAATCACTTTGAGCCTCCCACATGGATTATCCATGTCCACATGGGGACATGGATTATGCATAGGATAAACTCTGTCCTCTTAGAACCTTAAGAATTTGAGGTTTTGTTTTTGTTTTTTCCTGACATTTCTTCGTTCTCTATCATAGATTCTTTCTCTTTATAATGGGATGGTTTTAGAAAACATCTTTTCATCTACTCTCTGTAGCTCACAAACTAATTTACAAGTGTACTTGGCTGCTTCTTATAAGAACGGGATAGAACGAAAGGTATTTCACTGTGTTCCCTCAGATCACACAAATAACATGCCACCTCCTTTCTACTTTCAACCAAGGAGGCGGCACAGACCACGCCGTGTCCCTGGGCGCTCGGCCCCGAATCATTTGGAACTGAGATGTTTTTCTCAGCCAGCCTGTTTATTTGAAGTTCTACTTGCTCTGATTTACTAATCAAAAGATTTCTGAGCATTCATACTCACTGTCTCCTAAAAATTGAAAGCTTGCCCTGGAGGCTGAGTAACACACAGGAAATTGGTGAGGTTAGTAGCAAAGATCTAGGTAACTTGCAACGATGGGTTTGGGAAGAGGCCAATTAACATGTCCTTGTCTCTCTTTGGGGCATCTGTGTACTTGATTTTCTCCTTTTGGGTCTGGAACTGAGAAAAGCCTCCTAGGTGTGAAGTGAGAGAAGAGATATTAATTCCCTTTGATTAGCCGAAAACCCCCACTCTCATTTGGGGCAGGCAAGGTGGAAGCAGATACAGGTAGACAGCTGCTCTGTGGGAGGAAAGCTCTGTGAACAGGCAAGTTCAAGGCCACTGTCTGGCCCTGGAGTACATGAAACCAATTTTCCATCTGGGGAAGAAAAACCCTTGTAGTCAACGCCTATGAAGATGAAGCGAGTAAATTTTGACCCCGAGTTTCCTGACTTATCCTTGTTTGGGAGATTTTTGAAGGCATGCTTTAGTTTCAATCAAACAAAGGACGCACCTACAAACAACTGAACCCAGAAAGAATGGGGAGAACTGATCCTAGACCCGGTCAGCAACTGTTTACTGGTTGCTGGCATGGCCCAGCACGGCTGTCAGGGCACACTCAGGTTCCTGGGGGTGGCTGCCAATGCACACAGCCCACCTGGGAACTCCCTGGCACACAGAAGGGCTTGCAGGATGGGAGGCAGAAAGAATAGGGAAGGCTTCAGCGGAGATAAAGACTTGGCCTCTGTGTGAGCCCTTTCACTGAATCTAAATGAAATCAAAACATCCCACAGGAGTCTAGTTGTTGGTGCCCACCCTGCCTTTCTCTGTACTTTGGGGTTTAGCCACTTCCCCCTGCCCTATTTCTTTCTTTCTCCAGGCAGAGTTGGCCATGCCTCAGCCAGAGCAGCTCTTGACCAATAACTCCAGCAACCCTCTTTATGTTGCAGAGAACGCGTGCACACACATGGTTCTCAGCAAACATAAAACGCCCTCCCTGGAGCCAAATGCACACACCCTCGAGCTGCGTCAGAGCACGCAGCACCCCTCACAGAGCTCAGGTCCCCCTCGGACGTGGACTTGCTGACCCCGTAAGGAGAGTGCCATCGCTGGGGGCTCTACTCCTCTGGCAGTTCTCGTTACTCTTTGTCACACACAAATGCTCCCACACAGATTGTTTCCCAGAGAGAGATGCCGAACCAGGACAGAAATGGAAAGGCCATCACAGGCTAGGATATATTAGGATATTAAATCGTCTCCAGAGAGGGATCAAGCTAACGACCGACTTCATAAAGCATTTGACCACCTTCAGCTGTTCAGGCCCCTTAAACTAAATGAAGTAAAAACACCAGCCTGACTTTTTACAAGCCCTTTCTCCCAGGGGGAAGAGAATGCCTTGGGAAACTGTGAGCTTCCTGCATGTACTTACCTGGAAAGGTGGGGAGGAACCTCCACACCTCTGGTGTGCTTAGGAATGCTCTAGTTGTGCCACCTAAGAGGAGGAGGAGTGGGCCCTGGCTATGCAGAGAAGCAGAGTGCTAGGTGCACAAGACACAGAACTGAGAAATGTCTCTATGACAAGGGCTGCTCCCAACCCAAGGCTGAAGCGCGAAATCCAGGCATGGGGAGGCCACAGTGTTCCTTGACAACCAACAGTCTCCATCCCTCCGAGATCTTACTAGAGCCCACTCCTGCAGCCCCTACCCAGGCAGTGGGTAATTGCGGGAAACCAATTCATGCCTGGCCCTTATTACATTTGCAGTCACAGCTTATCTTTCTTGGAATAAAATGGCTCCTTTTAAAACCAGAAGCAGAAACCCTGCTTTTCACTTAAAAATCATTTATAACTCAGTTTTAACTTTGACCATTAAAACATAATTTTACCAATAACCAAAAAAGGAGTAAAGTCATGAATTAATGTCAGGGATAAGATCTTCCATCAAGGAACAGAGTCAAAAAGGAGAAAGCTGTCTGACCTAGTGCTATAGCTGGGAACATAACCTAGAATTTTAAAAAGCCAGACCCTACCCTGAACTCAAAAAGCATTCCTTCTGAGGGTTCTTGGGAAAGTAAAATAGTGCGTGTTCCCATGACATGTCTACAGTATTCTGTAGGTCTTCTGATAAAGTTAAGAATTTCCCACTTTTTAAAATAATGGCATGTATCCTTTAATAAGTGTTATCCCTATAATAGTGCTTTTAGAGAGTCTAGCCTCAGAAAATCGAATAGATGATTAGAACAACGTTCTATATGAGACCTGACTCTTTCTGATGGCCATGATTTGATAAAATAACATGTCAAGTTATTCATGCCACCTCAGCCTTGGTAGACAATGCTGAAATTGTAAATGATTTTTGCAAGCATTGGTGAAAACATGTGTTTGGATTTGTTTTGTATCCAAAAAGTCTGCTAACAAAAGGCCTTTTCTTTTTCCACGTAGGTCTTTCAGGGAAACACCAACCCCACAGATGTTGTGTACGGAGTTTTCCCCAAACCACTGATAACTCGATTTGTCCGAATCAAACCTATGACTTGGGAGACTGGCATATCAATGAGATTTGAAGTATATGGTTGCAAGATAACAGGTGAGCTCCAGCTTGTAGAGTATCCTGTTTTGATTAGCATAAATGCAGGGAGAATAATTTTGTATAAATGTGGTCATTTTTATTCGATAATTAAGAGCCTATACTTTGGATTTAGGCAAAGTGGGGTTCAAATTCTACCTTACTATTCACTATTCTATTTTTCAGACAATATACTTATCTTTCAAAGCCTTAGTTATCTCGCCTGGAAAATAGTAAAACTGTACCCTGCACAGGCTACTTGTATTTAATAGTAATGGATAGGATTAATGGGCATAAGGCATTTCACACAGCCTGGCACGTGGCAAGGATGTGTTTAGTGGCAGCTCTTCCTCTAAACTGTAAGTTCCTTGAAGGCAAGGACCATGCCTTTCCTCGCTGCTCCCTGGGTGCAGGGTACACTGATACTTAGTAGATTGAAAATAAATAACTATTGCATGAAATGTTCTTCACTGGCTTCATCATTTTAATTTTGAAGCATAGAGGTGGCCTCATCTGGTATAGTTAAGAAGAAGTTTAACTTATATGACTTTGTCCTTTTACTCACTAACTACCCTGACAACTGTCCCTTAGGCTTTGTCTCTAGCTATGTTTATTTTTTGTTGAATGAAATGTACCGAAATTAGAAATCAACTCATAAATGTTTCTCGTTTTTTATTTTGTTTCTTCAAACATCAACAGGACTTTAAAAGTCAATGATAAATGCTGAATAAGTAAATGGATTATACCCATTTGAGAGATGAGAAAGGTTGAGATACCGAGGGATGAAGTGACTAAAAACGTAGGCCAGGTCAGCAAAGAGCTGGAACTAAAAGAATAATCCTAACTGTCACTCTTACTGTGTTTCCATGGTGATCAGTGCTACTGTTACTTGTCCACTGATTTTCTTGTATGACTATTCTGTATTCTGCAATACATAACAGTCATACTAGAATTCCTTTCTGTTTAAGTAAATGCATTACGAAGCTTTCGTTACAAAAGCAACCCCCAAAAATCTAGTGCAATGTAATCGTCATCGTAAGTGTAAAAGTTTAAAGACAGAATCCATAGACTGATTCACTAAAAAGTAATTAAAAGTGAACAGCTTCTAAAAGTCAGTGAACTACCTTTGAATAACATGTTAGTATATGTCTTTAAGGTATTTAATTTTTCATTACATTTTTATGTTTATACTCTTTAGTATAATTATTTTTAGAGGAGAAAAATACTAATTGTAAACATCAACTGGACTTTAAAAGTCTCTGATAAATGGTGAAGGGAAAAAAATCACCTTGGCAAATTTCCATGAAATTACAAGCAATTTGGAGAAGAGTTTAATGAAAAGGGAAAACTATACTTGTTTACAATAGTCTGTCTTGGAAAGTAAAGCTGACATCTGATTTTTTTTTTACCAAAATTTTATTTATTTCCATCCCATAAACAGACTCGTTTATTATTTTGGGATCTAAGACTCAGAAAGTTCAAGGTCTTGGAGGCAGAAACTGGGTGGGGAGGATTTTGGAGTAGAAAGAACAATGAAAGTTAGATATAACCTAACCTTGGCTTTATTTTTGATCAGCAGTTAAATTACAGAAAGTTCTAGGTCATTTTCAGAGCATTACAAATTTGAGAGGCTACTCATAAATTCATAGGACAAGGCCACTTGGGGTCTGGGTGGAAAGTTCTGGCCTTATCTCATGCCACTATATCAGAAAGAAATGAAGTAAACTTCACAAACATGTTAGTCTGAACTTTGAATTTCCAGGCTCTTGGGTATTTATGTCACATCATTTCAGTTGAATAAAATACTTATTGAAACCCAAACTGTCCTTTTTCATTTTCATAAGGGTTTCCCTGAGAGAGAATTCTAGGAATGCGAGCAAAGAAGGCAAACAATTTGTTGGATTTTTTTTTTTAAAAATGGTTAAATGATCTAGTTATTTAAACACAGATGTCTAAAATAGCATATTCTACTGTTTTCATACACAGTCTATTTTATAATTATTTTAAGTGGCTAATTATTTTTCAAAGAAGTTATTGCTTTTAAGCTCAGAGTGCTAATCTTTTAACCATGACATCTACTATACATCTAAATACTTTCTCTCTAGTAAGATGGCTCTAATCTCCAAATAATTGATCTAGGCAGGTTTTTGGAGAGGCCAACATGTTCCGATGACAGTCACATGCACAGAAGATATGCAGACTTATCCAGGCTTGGCTGTGGATTGTCCACTTAGTGAATGTTTGACATGAGAAAGACATTTAATCTCTCTGATCTCCATTTCCTTGTCTGTAAGACTCACTTAATGCAGCTGTAATGAAAGAATATTTGTAGCATACCTGGTTTAGAGTGAATGCTCACTGAATGGTCCCCAGCAAATTAAAACAGTGCATGGTACTCAATAAATTGAACCTACAATATGCCCTGCAAACAGAGCCTCTAATAAGACAATGATATCAGTGTTTTCTTCTTGGTTACCAGGAGCAGATAATTTTCTTCTTTTTGAGGTCATGGTCCCGTCAGATTGGAGAGGAATGAAAGAAGAGGGTTGCAGCATTCCTGCAGGTCCATGAGAGCAGGGGCCCTGTTGGCCTTGTTTTCTGTTGTGTTTTGTATGCCTGGAGCACAACCAGTGCTCCCTGGTTATTTTGGAATTAATGAATTGCACTTCTGTCCATGCCTTCTGACAAACAAGTTGCTGGACCTCAAATAATTTTTACACTCTCCTATGAAGTAGTCAAGTTCTAATTCAATCTGGATTTCAAAAAAAAACAAAAAAACCCCTGCCAAACTCAAAGCTACCATGTGAACACATCACTTGACTTCTAAAGCCATGAGAGCCCCAAGTTTTTTAACCTGATTTTTGTCTTCAGAAATTATTTTTTCCCGAATCAAGGACCAGAGACAAAAAAAAAAAAAAAGAAATTTTTTTTTTAGAAATATAGTAATCCTGGAAAATTAAGAGTAGATGATGGTTGTCACCCTAATAGAGATATAAAGAAAACAAGATTGGAGCAGACCATTCTGCTTTGTAGGTGATTGAGGAAGGAACATTTTCATCATTTTAGCAAAGATGGAAATTGGTGAAAATCATGTTGGAGGGTTACTTGTTTAATGTATAAGAATGTACTACAGACTCTGCTATCTTGTGTTTGTTAACCAGAAGTCTGTTACCTGGTGCACAGGTTTACGCACTCCCACAGTCAATCGGAATTCACAATGATGATCTCAGGCTCCATAATATCCAGAGATACTTTCTGAGTCATCAAGGGAAGATTAAATTATTCTCATTCAGGGTCTCCCATCAAATGCACTTATTACTTTCCATTCTTTGAAAATTGGTTAGCTGGATATTTGGCTTATCAGCGTGTCTCAGTTTTTCCATTGAAGTTGAGTACAGAGATTTTACTATAAAATAATATCATTAAAAATAACCACCTCAATCCCCCATTCCAGAACTCATTTCTCCCTCCGATCCAAGACTGGTTTTAAGCTTTCCAAACAGGATGGCCTGGTAAATTACAGAATGTCCAGTTAAATTTGATGCAGATAAACAACAGATTTTTTTTTTAGTATAAGTATGTTCCAACCATTGCATGGGACATACTTATACTAAAAAATTAATCCTTGTTTCTCTGAAATTCTAATTTAGCTGGGCATCCTGCCTCTTGTTCTGTTGTTTGCTTGTTTGCTAAGTCTGGCAACACTATTTCCAGAGGGTTTGACATGTAGCCAGGCTAAACCACACCTGAGGAAGCCTATTATATCATAAAAGAATAGAGGTGGAAATGAGCATCTTGTTCAAACCTTGAATTAATTGTTAGTATAATTTTTCTTCTCATCGTTGTTAAAAATGGGTGACATGGTTTTCAATAAAAGACCAATCAAGGTGCCTCTTTATTGGGTTCTTTTTTACATCAGGCAACATCTGGGATGTAGTTTACCTGCACCGTGGATCTGTTGGCTGAATGGGAGGTGGAACCCCTGGGTTTGTGGGTCTGTAAACTGTGACCCAGCCAGCTCCGCACTAGGGAAAGGGCATTAATCCGGTGACGGTTCTGCTCTCCTTAAAATATTCACGTTAATGATATTTTTTCCCACATGATGACATCTGGTCCCCATTACCAGCTACACATTGCCTTTATAAAAGATGGTTTTGAATCAGGCAGGTATGACCACGGTGGCCAAAACATGGGACTTCTATTTTTAACATTACGGTTTCCTAGTCCCTCGGTAAAATCGTTTTCGTAAATCTTTTTTTCAATTCCCATTGAGTTTATTCTTGGTTTCCAGATCCCAGCCCCGAGCAAATGCTGTGGCTGAATTACAGGAAAGGGCACTTGAGAAAACGACAGCTGCCTTTTATTGTGTTAATAAGTTGATTCATTCAGCAAATATTTGTTGAGCAAATACTGTGTATAAAACAGGGCATAACGCATCGTAGAAAAGAGAAAAATATGACTTGGTTCATGTCCTCAAAGAAGTGAAAATCTTGGGAGGCAAAGACCAGCAATTTGCAGAACTAAATATAAGCAGCGTGTGAGAAATGCAGGCAAAGCGCTGGGAAGAGTCCCAGAAAAAAGGGAAACTGTGTCCAGTTGCAGAGATTGGAAAAATCAAATAAATGACGTGGCATCTGAGCATTAGTCAAGATTTTAAACAGTTAAGAGAGAGGAAAGGGCAGACAGTGAGGAATGCCCCGTGAGAGGACTAGAAGGAAAGCCTCCGCATCCCCAGAGGTGAGGAAGTATTTCATCTTACTTGGCTCTAGCAAAAGGGGTGAATGAGGAGAGGCTTCATAAGGACATGATGTGGAAGGCCTTGCAGGCCTGGTTGAAAAACACACGTGCAATTCCTTGGCAAGCAGGCAGTGAATGTTTGAGTAAAGTAATGACATGAGGCCGGGCGCGGTGGCTCACGCCTATAACCCCAGCACTCTAGGAGGCTGAGACAGGAGGACTGCTTGAGGTCAGGAGTTCAAGACCAGCCTGAGCAAGAGCGAGACCCCATCTCTACTAAAAATAGAAAACATTAGCCAAGTGTGGTGGCTCTCACCTGTAGTCCCAGCTACTCGGGAGGCTGAGGCAGGAGGATCATTTGAGCGCAAGAGTTTGAGGTTGCCATGAGCTATCATGGTACCATTGCACTCCAGCCTGAGTGACAAGGGGAGACCCAATCTGAAAACAAAAAAAATAAAAATAAATACAATACAGGGTTCAGTAAAGGGATTCAGTGTCAAGGAGAAAGGACTACCTTAGCCTGGATGTGGTATATTTGCAATGATAATGGGACATTCATGTGGAAAGTCCCTAATGCAACTAGAAGTCGGGGTGGGAGGGAGGACAGCTGGGGACAAGATGGGCACTGTCCTTCCACACCCATCCAGACACCACCACCTCCCCTGGGGGTTCCCCTGTTGCCTTTCCAGGCTGAGTCACACACTTTCTTTCCTTTTACCTCCGTATCTCCATCTTTTTACCTTTGTTTCAGCAACTTTCTTGCTGTTGGATTTGTGTTTTTTACACATCTCCAACCCATCATAAACTGTGGTTTGGAGCGGGGCCTGTACTTGAGCTGGGGATAACTTCCGGTTACCAAAGAGACTAGAAACATCCATAGTTTGACACTGAACTTGGAAGACCTCAAAAGGGGAGAAGTTTATGCTCTTATTGAAGATACTGTCTACTGGGATGGAAGCGTAGGGAGGAGAATTCTGAAAGAGCAAGAGGAAGGCTTGGGGAAGGGAAGGCTGCAGTTTGCCGTAACAGAGTCCAGAAATTGAAAATGTTATATGAATGGGTATAAAACCATGTCTTTACTCAATACATTGTATTTTCATTCTAAGCACGGAGTCTCCCAGAAAATCATTTTACATTATCCATTTCATTCCACTTCCTAGATTATCCTTGCTCTGGAATGCTGGGCATGGTGTCTGGACTTATTTCTGACTCCCAGATTACAGCATCAAACCAAGCGGACAGAAACTGGATGCCCGAAAACATCCGCCTGGTGACCAGTCGCTCGGGCTGGGCCCTGCCCCCCACGCCTCACCCCTACGTGAACGAGTGGCTGCAGGTGGACCTGGGGGAGGAGAGGATCGTGCGTGGCATCATCATTCAGGGCGGGAAGCACCGAGAGAACAAGGTGTTCATGAGGAAGTTCAAGGTCGGGTACAGCAACAACGGCTCAGACTGGAAGATGATCATGGACGACAGCAAGCGCAAGGCGAAGGTGAGGGCTCCAGACCGTGAGGAAGTCGGTCCTGACATCCTTGACTTAAGTCAAGGCATTGTCCTGAGGAACTGCGACTTCCTATTTACTTCCAGCCATGAGATCAGAGGAGGTGTGTGACAGTGTCAGTAAGACCCTCGATTCCAGGGAAGACAGGAACGTGGTACAGAAAGTGATGTCCAAGATAGCATGCAAAAGAATCAATTGCGTTACTGGTCCCCTTTCCCTCCATGTGGGAAAGGACAGACAACTCCACACAAGGACAGGGGACAGGGCAGCCTTGAGGGTGAGGGCCTGGGCTGAGGGCACAGCCCAGCAAGGCCTCAGACCCTCTCTGAAGATGCCACTCTTTTCACTTGGATCTCACCCACCCCTAGTTTACATGGTTTTTTGTTTGTTTGTATTTGAGACGGGGTCTTGCTCTGTCACCCAGGCTGGAGTGCCGTGGTACAATCGTAGCTCACTGCAACCTTGAACTCCTGGGTTCAAGCAATCCTCCTGCCTCAGCCTCCACTTATAACTAGGACTATAAGTGCATGCCATCACACCTAGCTAATTTTTTTAATTTTTTGTAGAGACAGGGTCTCGTTATGTTTCCTAGGCTGGTCTTGAACTCCTGACCTCAAGTTATCCTCCCACCTTGGCCTCCCAAAGTACTGGGATTGCAGGTGTGAGCCACTGTGCTCAGCATGTTTTAAATTTCTTAATTGTGATAAAATACCCATAATATAAAACTAACCATCTTAACCTTTTCAGCTGTACACTTCAGTTCTGTTAAGTATGTTCATATTGCTGTGCAACTAATCTCCCAAACTTTCTCCTCTTGCAAAACTGAAACTTTATACCCAGTAAGCAACAACTCCCATCCACGCCAGCCCAGCTGCTGGTGACTACCCTTCTACTTTCCGTTTCTGTGAATTCAACTGCTCTAGGAGCCTCATATGGTATTTGTCCTTTTGTGAATGGCTATGTTTCTTTGCATCATGTCTTCAAGGACCAGCCATGTTGTAGCGTGTGTCAGAATTTCCAAGCTTTTTAAGGCCAGATAATATTCCATTGTTTGCATAGACCACATTTTGTTTATTCACTCCTCCATTGATGGACACTTGGTTGCTTCCACCTTTTGGCTATTGTGAATATTGCTTAAGTATATTTTATATGCATTGAAGCCTTTTAAAATGCAGTTGATCTCTTGATAATCCAGTGAAAAGAAAGAAAAGGGAATCTCAATATAAAAATATTCCAACATTCACCAAAATATATGGTATAATTTTTTTTAACCAATCAGATCCACCTTAGTAACTATGTTTTACTTAGGCTAATGGCAAAATTCATTTGCATTTCCTGCGCACACAGCACCACCTTGGAAAGGACGTGCAGGAGTATACTGGGTGGCCTGGACGCCAGTTTAGGATTCCAATAAGGAACAACCCACCCACAATCAGCAGTCTAGGTTCTGTGGGCAGTGTGGGAATTGTATTGGGCTGAGGATGCTTCTCACACCAACACAATTGGCCTTTTGGTCTTAGCCTTTCCATCCCTGCTTCGCCCTGAACCTACTCCTCTTGTGAAAAAAGAAGATTTTCAGCTCACTGAAGGGAAGATTAATTATCCTCACTCCCACTCTAAGCAAGTGTGGGAATATGGCTTAATATACTGACTCAGGCCAGAGGCGTTGCAGGCAGGAAACAAGATGTGGTGCTGCCAGCTCCCAGTCCCTCCAGATGTGGGGCTCTGAGGAGATCACCCTGTCCCCCACGGGCTGCGGGTCAACCCCAGAGCAGCCGACCACCGACAGGGCGACAGGGCTAGCTGTCGGAAACGTGCAGATCTCTCCCCACGGCTCCCCTCCTTCACTTGTGGCTTCTAAAACATTTTCCGTGTCATATTTATATGTGCAGCTACCTTCTTTCTCTTGTACATTTCGTTGTCCCCTTCTACATCTGTCCCTTTCGTTTGGGGGAAAGAGAAAGTAAAATAAACGTCAGAATCGGGAGTTCCCTTATGAGCTGATCTTTTCTAAGAAGCGGTGAGCGTCACAGTGACTGCATCAGAATAAAGTGTGAATATGTTGCAGATCAACAACTTCCTGCTGCTGCCGATGGCAGCGTGCGCTGGTGTGACATGTTCTGCAACACCAGGGCTCCGGGAGAGAAAGAAAACAAATCACCATATGCTTTTGATAGGGCACGTCATATGTTTCCCTGTCTCTGCTGTCTGATCCACACGTCTGCGATCCAGTCTAAGGCCATCACTCTATTGTAGTAGATCAAGTATGGAATTCCACGGGAAGCCTACACACATTTTTCAGTTTTAACAGAATACTCAATTCAAGATTGGTTGGATGTGTTAGGGTTTATGCCTAAAATAGGATCCTATCCATCATTATCATCCTCCTGTGACATTGAAAACCATAAAAGCTTCTAAATTGTTTATATAGAGCCTCATCTGTGGTTCCTAACACACCCTTCCACTGAAATAAAATCCCTAAGATGAAAAAGGAAACTGGCAAAACCTTTCATTTTAGAGCAGTGTATATTATTTAATTATATAAAAATACGTAAAACACGCTTGTTTAATTTTACAAATGAAGGTGACCTGCTTCGGATGCAAAGTACCTTTTAATGTAAAAGTAAAACTCAGTTTCCCCTATACTTACTCCCTGCCCCTAAATAGTGTGTGATGAACAAGCTATCTCAGAGTCTTTTAACTACACTTTTCAGGAACCGATAGAAAATCCAAACACTCAAAAGCTCTCATCATCTAAAACATAATTAGCAACAGAACACAAAGAGAATTCAAAAGCAAGTTTACGCTATCAAAGTTAGCTTAGCTCCATATGGGTTTTCATTGCTAATATTCTTCCCAGCTACCACTAACAGCTTTTATAATGTATTTACATTGCATTAATTCTTTGATCAAGTTAAAATTAAGAGATGAGCCTGGGATGCCACAGATAGAAATGCTTTTTTGCTACGATCTTTGGAGCTATGTTAAATAGACAGAACTTGCATGTGTAGTAATGGTATTTTCATTATAATTAGTATCTTACTGACAACAACTTAATTGGGCCTAACAATAATATATGTCAAATTCTCAATTACTGGCAGCAATTGCAGTTCTATCAAGAGTGCAGAACCCCAATAGTGAATTTACTCTTGATAAAAAAAAAAAAAATAGAAGGAAACTTTGATTGGAAGAGGCAGGTCTAAGTTAGCAATGCAGCTTTAAATTCCTAAAGGCTTTTCTGAGTTGGAAAAGGCCAATTAATTTCCTTCTAGAACTCAGAACCAACCCCCCACACCTCGGTTCTGTTACAGCCTAACCCAATCTGTCTGTCTTCACTCACATGCTTCTATTATCTTGTCATGACATTTCCACCACTGAATGAGCCCATTTTTAACTGGTTTATGATGTCTCAACCCAGCCACTGGGCACAGTTCTCACTCCTGACTGGCACGGCCTAGGAAGGGCCAGCCACCCCATCTGTTCTACCAGGTCTAGTAGCCCAATTTGCAGCAAATTAAAGACAAATTAATGAAACTAAATGTGTGGCTTTGGGCATAGATGTTTCTTGGATCATAGTGTTTTCACCTGTAAAAAAGAAGAGACTCAACTAGATGATTTCAAGGGCAGAGGCATCAGCATGGTGTGGTTAAGGGCACCAGTTAAAACTGACTAGGTGTGCTAGCACAGTGGCTCAAGCCTATAATCCCAGCACTTTTGGAGGCCAAGGCAGGAGTTCGAGACCAGCCTGGGCAACATAGTGAGACACCCACCCCCATCTCTACAAAAAATTTAAATAACTTAAAAAGGCTGGGTGCAGTGGCTCACACCTGTAATCCTAACACTCTGGGAGGAGAAGGTGGGAGGCTTACTTGGGCTCAGGAGTTAGAGACCAGCCTGAGCAAGATTGACACTCCGTCTCTACCAAAAAAATTAGCTGGGCGTCATGGTGCACACCTGTAGTCCCAGCTATTCAGGAGGCTGAGACAGGAGTATCTCTTGAGCCCAGGAGTTTGAGGTTGCAGTGAGCTATGATGATGCCACTGTACTCTCGCTGGGGTGACAGAGTGAGACTCTATCTTAAAAAAAACCAAAACTGCCTAGATTTGAATCCTGGCTCTACCACTTACTAGCTGTATGGCCATGGCAAATTACTTGACTGCTTTGTCCCTCAGTTTCCTCATCTGTAAAAGGAAGGTAATACTAGAATTTATCTCATAGAGTTGTTTTGAGGATTAAATGAGTTAATATATTTTAAAGACTTAAAACAATGCCTTACACCAATAAACATCATACAATATTTGACATATATAAAAAAGGACATTCCCAATGATAAAATTATTTTATTTTTTAATCCCCCTCCCCTTCTCCCCTTCTGCATGGGATTAAGAATGGTGTTGGAGCAGGGGATGGTGGCCCATCCCTATAATCCCAGCTACCCGGGAGGCTGAGGCTGGAGGATCCCTTGAGCGTAGGAGTTCAAGACCAGCCTGGGTGATACAGAGAGACCCTATCTCAAAAAAAAAAAAAAAAAAAAAATTAAGAAGATAGTTTTTTAAAAAAAAAGAATGGTGTTGGGAAAAGAGGATATAGTGAGGCTTATCCATTTCTTAGACAAGAAAACAGGCCTAGTCATTGCTCCATTTTCTTATGATTCCACTCAAGGTTGTTGACCTTCCTGTCAATGAACAAAGGGAAATAATATTATCCAACAGCAGACTGGCAGTGGGTGGCCTGGGCTCCTGAAAAGTGTCACAGTGACTTCAGGCTGGAAGTGCTTCAGAAGAGGTGCCAGCTCATCGTACAGTTCAACCAGGAATCAGAACATTGCTGTCAGGGCCCTTGGTACTTTCCTGACACGAGACGGTCTTTTATCTACAAATGACTCCAACTGGTGATACTTCTTAAGTAAACAGAAATTTCGATGGTTGGAAATAACCCAAGTTCTTGAATAAACAGCCTTTGCGCTACATTAAATTTACTATATCCTACTTCAGATTATTAATAATTCCTCCCTCTTCTAGAGGGCCAAGTTGTAGCAAACTAGGACCCTTGCATTTAAGAGAATGTCACAGGAATATTTATCGAAAATGGGGTGTCTATTAGAAGCTCTGAAACATGGCAAGTTCTCTTCTCAAGTTCTCTTCCTCCACCTCAAGGAAGTGATAAAAGTGTCGCTTCTCCAAGGGGTATCAGCCTATCATTTAAAAACGTGTCTGATTAAATCCTCAGCTCCTGGGAGAGCCTCAGTGTATACTCGGAACTTTCTTAGAAATGACATCTGTCACTTCGTAGAGAAGGTTTCATTGTTTTTTCTTTCTCATTGATGAAATCAATGTCAACCATTGTTTCTCTGCCCCACTCAGAGTCCTGAAGAGGGAAGAAACAACTGCCAAACGGGAAGTCTTATCTTTTTTTTTTTTTTTTTTTTGTCTTTAATGACCTGTATCTTTCATGCTTCACAGTCTTTCGAGGGCAACAACAACTATGACACACCTGAGCTGCGGACTTTTCCAGCTCTTTCCACACGATTCATCAGAATCTACCCCGAGAGAGCCACTCACGGCGGGTTAGGGCTGAGAATGGAGCTGCTCGGCTGCGAAGTGGAAGGTAATTACAATTTCCAGAGTCCCTTTTCCTTCCCTACTTGTGTTTTATTTCCTTTTTCATGCATTTATGCCCCTGATGGTGCTGCGGCAAATTGACACCCTTTTTCCCCCGGGTGACGCTGCGTCTCTCAGCCTGCCTGGCAGTGCGGCTCAATGCTCTGACACATACTCAGGGCAGCGTCTTCAGGGTGCTACTTTTGTCTTGGTTGTTTGTATGACTGTCCTCAGATTCTGTGGGGTTGTCTCTCTCAACTTTTTAAAAAATAATTTATTAAGGTAAAATTCACATAACATAAAATTCATCGTTTTAACTTAGTAGCATTTAGTACATTCACAATTTAGTTGTATAAACACCACCTCTCTCTAGTTCCAAAACATTTCCATCGCTCCAAAGTCAAACCCCATACCCACTAAGCAGATAACCCACTTACTCCTCCTCCCGACTCCTGGCAACCACTAATTCCTTTGCCTTTTTAAATATTGTGTAGAGGTGTGTGTCTGATCCAGTTTCTGTGATGATAATGTTGACTGTCATCACATAGTGGCAGGAAGCAGCATTTGACAGGCTGAGACATCAAGACACATTATCTTGGATGAATTTCTTAGGCTGCTACAGAGAACAGAGAACAGAGAAACAGAACTTTACAGGAGATAATGTATATGAAAATACAGTGAAATCTGTTTGGGGATGTTACCGCATATACTTAGATTATTTTATGAAGGTCACATCAAGTACAAATTCAGTTCACACATTGACCTCAGGTCTGCACTCTCTTTTAACATATAATAAATGAGATGAATGTTTTGAACTGGTTATTGTACCATTTAATATCTTTGTGCACTAAAATCCCTATCTGCCTTAGATTTGAGCATACATGAGTTACCTACACCAGCTTTCTATCTCTATAGCGGTCCTTCTCCAGGAGGGCTCAAAGAATGACTGTTGTGGGCATCCAGATGTTAATCCATTGAGCATTGATGCTCATAGTAGTTTTGAAGAATGCTTTTTAATATCTCCTTGTGGTTTTAAAATTATTTGTGTTTTGAGCTGCCCAAATGTAATTATATTCCTGAACACATTAAATACCATAAAACTTTTCTTATTATGCACTACAAACTCTTCAGCTATCAATCACCATACTACTGAATAATTCATCACTACTTTTCAATGTGTTTATTTAAAAGCAAGCCATTATCTCCCATTCTTTACTGTGTGGTTGTTTTCATATCTGTAGTCATGTCCTGGACTTCTAAATCATCCAATCTCTATCAACACAGACCAGGAATGACCATGTGCCAGGGCTTTGACAAAGATGCCAAGAAAATGAGGGACAGGCAGACCGCACTAAGTGCAGATGCCTTTGTTCAGTTTCCCGGGAAGTATGGTCATCTGGAAACGGGAGTGCGCTGCTCTAGTACAGGTCCTTGCCTGGGTTCTGGAAAGCAACGCTGATTTAGGAGGTGGGGTGAATGGATGGTTGAAAAGACTGAGCGTGGTGGCAGTTTGCCAGTGTCAACTCTGTCGTGAGGTGGAAACTGCTGGTGAAGGGGATTTGCCTGCAGATGTTCCCAAGCACTCACAGAAGTGAGGAAGTTGCCCCGAGCTGTATGAGAAACCAACATCTGGGGAAAGTAATGTACCGTCAAAGATTTTTAACACAGTTGGTGAAAGGGAGTGCATTTCTTCTACTTTATATCGATTAACAGGCCCTTATTAAATATGTACTCTGTGCCTTGTTCTACAGGAGAGACCTAAAAGGATATAGACAGAGGATAAAGTCCAGTCCAGTCTCCCATTCGTGCCCGTCCTATTTTGAACTAGCACTTACATTTAAGAAACAATTAGAGAACCACAGAAGATAGCATCTTTTCAAACAGTAAAATTGGAGCAAACAAATCATTCACTTTCTACTTTTTTCAACCTAATGTAAGCAGTGCCCTGGGCCACTTCCAGTGTGGAACTCCGCCTTTAGAAACACCATAAGCTATGCAGAAAAATCAGCAAAATGAATACAGAGTTTAAAATACTTATAAGTAGCACATTATCAAGAGCAAGGAGACCTTAGGGAAGACAACTACCTGGATTGCCAGAGAGGAAGGCGTCTACTGATATAGTAACAGCAGTCAGTAGAGCCCAGAAGACATGTGTATGTGTCTTACAAAGTCTGGACTGCATGCCTAAATGATGTGTACGTTATCTGTACACGGTGATTTCCCAGTTATTATTGGTGTGTGTACTTGAGCAGCTGAACAAGTTGAAACTTAGCTATGTTTCCACATTTGTCGTAACTCTGCTCGGCCCTTAAGCACCATAACAAACAGTGTCACATTTTTATTGAGAAAGCAACAGTTTCTGGCACATTCCTACCGGCCAGAAGCTATCAGAGAACAGTCCCTCCCCCCTCCCCCAGCATCTTGTCTGGTTCTCAAACATCAAGAGAACTGTACATTATCTCAAATCTTGTAAAGCGAAATGTAATGCCCAAAACTGTAAAATATTAAACAGATTGCAAAAATGAGTAACAGACTGAAAAAAAATAGACTGAACTAAATTGAAAGGACTTCAAAAGCAGTCTTTGATTAATGTTGGCTACTTTTCAACTACAAATCTAAAGATATGGGAATACCGACCAGCAGTGGAATGCAATCCTACGAGAGCTCAGGTAAAATGACCCTCAGGATATCTGAGACAACTTCTCTCACACACCTGCTTTGGAGAGAGGGCTCAGAGGTTGAGAAGCTACTTAAAGAGAAATGGAATGACCCTTTAAAAAAAGAACAATATTGTACTAAACGTGAATGTTGAGACTCCCTTTGGGGGAAAAAATATAATATAAACTTAGCAAACTTAGTAAATACTACAAATATAAAAGAATTCATGACAAGTGAGTTCTCCAGCACCTTGAATATGAAAGGAAAACCAGTTCAGGCAAAATCTCTATCGTCAAAGCTCTTAACTCCAAGGTCATGAATAAATAGTGAGAATTCAAGAGCTTTTCAGAAAAAAAGGATGTTTACATAGATAACTACATATAAAATGCTAAGGCAGCCAACTCTACTCAGCAGATATGGATCAAATACCAAAAAAAAAAAAAAGCAATCTCTGATACATTCTGCAGAATCCAACTCCATTTAGCTCCTGAAAGAGAGGCAAACCATGTGCCTGGCCTTCTTACCACACATTAGAGTTTTCTGCAAAAGCTTTAGCAGATCCAACAGCCAGAGACTTGAGAATACATTGCAAAGGTGTGAGATAATAATACTTGGATCTCGTTTCAGCACCTACAGCTGGACCGACCACTCCCAACGGGAACCCTGTGGATGAGTGTGACGACGACCAGGCCAACTGCCACAGTGGAACAGGTGATGACTTCCAGCTCACAGGTGCAGAAACCATCTTCATCCCATTGCTGTGCCATTTCAGTTCATGTCATAGTTGAGACCAGCTAATGCCTGTGTGTGTGCTCGTAACTCTGCATGGCATCGGGGGGTGGCAGAGCTGCCGCAGGAGGGGGGGCCTTCTTGCCAGAACACATGCATCTTCATTTCCTCATGCCATCCATGTAAACGAGTTGTTCTTAATAGCCACAGCCATTTGAAACAATAATTCGAGCCATTTTCAGAGCTAAAGGCTAGGGATGTCTTAACTGAGTAAGAATTTCTCCATGGCTAAATGTGCTAAACTGATTCCTCATCTTCAAGCCTCTCCTCCCCCCATAACACTTGCGCCACCACTACGTAACCACACACTTTAAAATGTTTATTTTCATTTTTTCATGAGGTTAAGTTTTTTTTGAGTGAATCCTTTATCCAACTAACTGATGAAATTATGCTTATATTTGAAATGCAGCTTTTAAGTTGGGATTTTGTAAATCGATCTACATTAAAATTTACAAAGACAGAATTAGTTGTTTTCACATCACCACCGACTAGCAAATATATCAGAGGTGGTGTGTGCTAAACGCCTCACATTAGTCTCCCTAATCTCCTAAAACCCTAAAAGCTAGGAAGTGACTTTCTCTTCCACTTTGGAATGGCAGAGGAAATGTTAAGCAAGTGGCGAAATGGGATTGCACCATTTGGAAATTGGCCAAGGCACTAGGATTTTCACCCTATTGTTGCAAAAGGTATCATGGGACCTCGACTGCCACCCGGGTCAAATGCGGTTTCATATAGCACCTGACTCTCATTTTAGATTAAACACGAGCCCTTGAATGCAGGTCTGTATTTTTACCCAGAAGGGACTCAGCCCACATAATTAATTTCCACGGGCAAAACTGAAGGCGTTACCATGTAACTTCATAATAAGGCCATGTTATTGGCTAACACATTAGTGCAAAATCTGGAAGGAGATGTCCTGCAGTACATTTCCAGCTACTTCAAAAGCTTATCTGAGAAGGAGCAAGAGAGCTCTGCACTCTGGAATGGAAAGGATAAAAAAAAAAATCTAGCCCAGAAATTTAGTACTGTGAACTGGGTTTATATATAAATCCCACCTCCTAAAGCTATCTCTCTCCAAATTTCTAGGATAATCACTTAACATTCATGTGGCCAATAAATGTCACATTGCTATGGGTTTTTTAATGCAAATCTTGTATATCGGTAGCCACAAGCCACAAAAATTACTTTAATTAATGCAGAGGCATTTTCTGTGTAAGATGTTAAGATGTCAAGTTCAAGTTGAAAACCCTATAGCTGATGGAAAAAGCAGAGTACTGTTCCATGACCCAGGTCCTCTGGAACGTTCCTGGGGTTGCCTGTAAACACCCTGCCACAAACCTCAGGCTGTTTTGTGGACGCTGTCACACATCTTTGGTGAAATTTCTCATAAAAAGGAATGACTGCAATGTCACAGTATACACTTTCAATTGCCCTCTTGTGGAGGGGGTTCTTTTCTTTATAAACCCTAAAGTGGTTAGTTAATATTGATTAGAAACAAAGCCACAGATATACTCCTCATATCAGAACAACCAGCCTTCTCATTTTTGCATTAGTTCATAACTGAATCAATTGAAACTGAAGCCTTTGAATGAAATAGGGCGAGTATGTTAGCCTGGAGCAAATTGTGTATGGCAGCGAGTTACAAACCACAGAAAATGGGTCATTTATCGTGGAAACACTGACAATCCTTTAAAAGTACAAAGTGTTTTGCTTTTACTTACAGTGTTTAAATTATTTCTTGGGTAGGTAGGAGAAAGTTCATTCCAATTTCTTCTAACATATTAGCATGGCAAAAAAAAAAAAAGTTCTTTTTTCAGACCAGTGCATTTGTCTCAATAATTCTATAAATTCCTGCATATATTAAGCACCTCTGAGGGTGTTAACGCCCACTCCCCAGCCCCTAGTCAAGAAGAGATGATTTTTAAGAAGACATACTCATGTTTCATATTTATTGCATGAAATCCAATTTTTCCTTTTTAAAAAATTCATTTTACTTTGCAAAGCTATTTGTTATTCTTTTCTGAAAGTGGATGTGCTCACATATAATTATTTGCAAGGAGCAAAAACCTCACCTAACCCAGGTACCTTTTTATATCTAAACAACACACAACACACATGTGTTACATGTGCTCACATGCAACATTGTGTCCTTTTCACTAATTCTGGCACAACTACAGAATTTACTGTGAGAACTACAAATTTTGTATGTTCAGTGTGATGAAACCAAACCGTGAGCATTCTCACTTTCACCCAGGTAGGTGGGAACATGGAAATTGGGATCAGTGCCATCTTTGGTGGTATTTAGTTTCTTAGGATGGGGATGTTGATTTAATTTCTTCTCCTGGGGTGACCTATTTGTATATAGAGGGGGAGAAATATTGTAGCAAAATGCTCATTATTTACAAACAGCTCTGAATTCCAGGTGAACGGTAGCAAATACATGGAAATAAGCAGAGAGTTTGCTCTCCCATACTTGCTTGCCAAGGTCAAAATTCTCCCTGGAAGTTACTCATTTGCAAATGCCTTTGAAGTCATTAGATAATACATTTGGCTTCAAAGGCACGGGGAGGCCAGATTTCACATTGGAGCTCTGTGTGTGTGTGTACCCAACAGCGGAATTTGGCCCCCAACCTACAACAAAACTGATAATGCATATCGGTTTTAAAAAGTGAATTTTCACCTTGAATCTTTCTCCTCTAAGCCCACTGGGAACAGAATGCTAATGTATTCTGGCCTCCCTCCAATTCTGCCATTACAGATTCACCTTCCTAACCCGTAATATATGTAATTCTCTTCCCACTGCCTGCCTTATTGAGGCCATGCACACGTGTGACCACTCATCCAACGTATTTACTGGGAGATCAGGGGTAGCTGCTGCAGTCAATTAGCTCAGAAATCCAAAAACCATTCCAAGAGCACGATTTTACGGCTCTCCGATTCATGCTATGGATGTGTGACATAATTTCCAATCCATAGATGCTGTAGCATAGGCCTGGCCCTGATAAAGATCGCCACAAGTCTTTATTGATTGATGCTATTGGAAAGTGCGCAATTATGGCACCTCATGACCACCTCCAGAACTTTCCATAATAGTCTTGGGCCTGCCTCATTCCTTCACCCTGAATTAGTGCTGTTCTTTCTCAAGGTAACAGGCTTCCTCTGACCACCTCCAACCATAATCTGCATCGCAAATACACAGGAGAAAAAGGTTGCTCAAGCACAGTCATAAACAGAAACTGCTGTTTCCCAAATGTAGTGGATTATAAGACTCACCTGAGAAGCTTTCAAAAAACCCCCATATTTTCAAGGCCTTACCCAACAGAGATTCTAGTTCTCAGATCTGGAGAGGATAGGTCAATAGGAAACTACAATTTCAGCGAGCATTCAGGTGATACCTATGATTGGGCAAGTTTAAGAACACTGCTTGGAAACAGAAGTATAATGATGAAGAGTGGAAAATGGGTGAGTTAAGACATGGAATAAGAGAAGGTGAAGCTAAATCTCAGTAAGGTCACAGCCTATCCCCCGACCAGAAATGCCAAAGTAGACACAACCGATTGAAAACACACAGTGTTCAGGGTATTATTTTCTCAATCTCCCAGTTCCTCAGGACTGCAAAGGAAATGTTTCTCCCCTTCCCCTTCTGCTGCCTCCCACAGCTTCTCCAAACCACATACTGGGCAGAGTGTTTGTCCTTGGGAAAAATAAACAACCATAACAGCCAATGAAAGGAGGAACACTACGGTCCACTCTAAACCTTCAGTTTTCCCGTTTTTAAAATAGATTGTGGGGACTGGCCTTGCAACTTCCCTGAAGGCACACATCTGAAACCGTGGAATACAATTTGAAGCTCAGAGGTCTGGGTCAAGTTTAATGCCCAAGTCACCGAGGACATTCAGAGGCCTTTGCCTTTCACTGCTGCAATTGTATGCCGCGCTCAGTCTGGGAATCAGAGAATGCCCATGGAACAAAGTCTCCAACTCTCCATGCCTTCTGCATGCTTTACAAAGAAATGTGTTAGAATACATTGTGCACTTGGAACTTGCTAAGACAGTAGATTTTAAGTGCTCTCACCACAAAAAATGTTTGTGAAATAGTGCATATATTAATTAGCTTGATTCAGCCATTCCACAAGGTATACATATATCAAAACATCATGTTGTACAATATAAATATATACAGTGAAAATTTTAAAAAAATAAATGCATTAGGTACAAAAAATAATGGTTTGTATGTGATATTGTGGTGAGCAAAATATAAGTGAAACAATGACTATTGGAATTAAAGAAGGGATTTTCTTTGTTTTTGTTTTTTTTTTTTTTCAGACAGAGTCTCACTCTGTTGCCTGGGCTAGAGTGCCGTGGCATCAGCCTAGCTCACAGCAACCTCAAACTCCTGGGCTCAGGCAATCCTCCTGCCTCAGCCTCCCAAGTAGCTGGGACTACAGGCATGCACCACCATGCCCGGCTAATTTTTTCTATATATTTT
>CAUYPO010096253.1:0-10175 GCA_963574435.1 Cheirogaleus major
AAAATTAGGCATACATGGTGGCACGTGCATGTAGTCTCAGCTACTCGGGAGACTGAGGCAGGAGGATTGCTTGAGCCCAGGAGTTTGATGCTGTAGTGAGCTATGATAGGACCACTGTACTCCAGCCTGGATAAGTATAAATAAAATAAACTCTGAAGTATATGCATCTTAATCATAGAGTAGAAATTTTCTCTAATATTGGTCTCTGAGGCAAAGAATGTATAATCTAAAAATTGTTTATGAATCTATCAGGAGTGTTTGTTATGTTTTATATTAAATATTTCTATTTTCGATTACAAAATTAGACTTTGAAGAAACTCTTTTTTTCCCCTCAGAGATGAAAATGGTAACAATGCCTCTGAGATAAGTAGAGAGAAATGACATACATTATACCTATAAATGGAGATAAATTTCTGCAGAGTTTCATCTGTTTCATTTGGCTTGAAACATGACATTTCACATTTGTTTGAAGTCAGGCTCATCTTGAGGGCAATATTTGGGCTTATTCTTTTGTGTACTTGGAAATTAATCACTTGCTGTGTAGTAAAAGTCCTATTTAACATGAAGTCTTTATTTATTAAAATGGAAATTAAATATCTCCATGCCTCATAAATCTCAGAAAACTATAGTTTTTGTTTGTTTGTTTTTCAGTGAAATACTGATACCTGTTTAATATTTGTAGGTCCAAATATTTTAAATTAAGGCAGAGATCATGAACTTTACCCTAACCACAATCAAATGAATTAGAATAGTTAGCCACATAAAACTGCTCCCTCAGACTTGTACTTAACTTTACACACTGCTTTCAAGGTTGTAGAATTTACTGTTACTCAATAGCCTTATACTTTACAATAAATACAACACTGAACAAAGTCAAGAAACAGTGTCCATTATTTATTACTATGGTTATCTACTATATAAACAACCCATTTTTAATTCTTATATCCTGTTTTTTATATATATATTAGACATTATATATACATATATGTAAATATTAGAGATTAAGAATAAAAGGGGAATTATCACTAGAGATTTATAAATTCTTGCTATTCAACATGGATTGCCCTAATGACATTAATTTTAAATTAATTAAAATGAAATAAAATCAAAAATTCAGTTTCTCAGTCATACTAGTTTCATTTGAAATCCTCAGTAGCCACATATGACTAGTAGCTACCAGATTGGGCAGTGCAAATATAGAATATTTCCATTATCACAGAAAGTTTTATTGGTAAATATTACCCTTTGAAAGGAAAATGAGAGAGTGTTATAAAGAAGTTTATAACAACAAATTTGACAACTCTAGGGAAATGGACAAATTCATTGAATAATGTATTTATCAAAACTGATTTAGGATGAAAGAAAATCTGAATATTCTTATATCTATTAAAGATATTAAATTTGTTGTTTCAGACCTTCCCACAAAGAAGACTCTGGGTCAAATGACTTAGTTAGTTAATTTTATCAAAAATATGAGGAAGACAACAAAATCTTACACAAAATTTATCAGAAAATAGAGAAAAACAAAATATATCCTAACTCGTTTTATAAGGCAAGCATAATATCCCTAATAAGAAAATGTGGCAAAATGTTGCAAAAACAATGCAGACAAATAGTCCTATGAACATAGTTGTAGAAATCTTTACACAATATTAACAAATTCTTCAACGTAGAAGGATAATGCATTATAATTATGAAAGGTTTGCCTTAGGAATACAAGGTTGGCTTTGTATGTGAAAAATAATACAATACAATTCACTCCATTAACATTTTTTAAAAAACATATAAACATTTCAAAAGTTACGGAAAAACACAATTTGACACAATTTAACACATAATGATAAGTATTTCAGAAAACTAGGAATAGAACATTTCCTTCCTATTGCTATCAACATGACTACTGTGAAATATTGAATACTATTTCCTCAGTATAAGGAAAAAAGGAAAGATGACTATTCTTATCTTTTCTACTCTATATTATACTACTCATTGTAATAGAATAAGAAAAAGAAATAAGAACATATTATTCAGAGACGATGTAAAACTGTCCCTGTTTACATATGAACATTTTTTTTTGTAAAAAATTCTAAAGAATCTATAAAACTATTAATACTACTAAAAGTAATATGTAAATTTAGAAAAGTTGCAGAATACAAAGTTAGTATATGAAAATGAATTTTAATTTTATATATTCTTGTATACTACATTCATGGATGGGAAGACTCAGTGTCGTAAAGATGTCAGTTCTCAATAGATTCAATAAAAGCTCACTAATCATCTCAGCACAGTATTTTTTATAGAAATTGACAATTTGATTTAAATTTGTTTTTCAAAATGCAAAGGACTTAGACTCATCAAAGTAATCTTTAAAGAGAACAGAGTTGGAGAATTTTACAATGCTTGATTTCCAGACTTACTTAAAAACATTAGTAATTAAGACAGTGTTATACTGGCATAAGGATTGACAGGTAGATCAATGAAACAGAATAGAATACCTAGAAACAGGTTAACACTTACACAATCATTTGATTTTTGACAAAAATGCCAAAGCAATTCAATGTGAGAAAAACATCATTTTCACAAATATTGCCGAAATAACTAGATATTTATATGGACAATAATAAATGAAGCTCTACTTCTATTTTATACCATACACAAAAATAATTTGGATTAGATCATAGTCTTAATTATAAAATCTAAAATTATAAAGATGCTTTGTGTTTGGAAATTTTCATAATAAAATTTGGGACCAAAAATAGAGCCATTTTTCTTTTCCCATTCCTATGGTACCCTCAGATATTTCTCATTTCACATAAGAACTATTCAATAACCATCTAACTAATTCCTGCACATCCTATATGTCCTTTCAATCTTTTCTTCACTTTGCCACCAGATATATCTTTCTAAAATACTGCTTTATTCAAATCATTATAAAAAAATGTCATTGGTGCCTTATTTTCTACAGACCAGAGTTATTATTTTTCACAAAAGCTTAATGCTCAATACAGTTTATTGGTTCATTTGTTCATTTATTTCTTTATTCTTTCATATTATTATTGAGTTTCCCAACCCTTGATTAATCCATCTGTGAGCTAGTCCCTGCTTTTTTATTGCAATGCTGGAGGGAAAAAAAAATCACACAAATGTGGAAATTGAATCCACTGTGCATTTTTATTTTCAAACTTCCCAGAAATACTTCAGTGTTTCCTGACTCAGCTGTCATTTGTGTTCTCCACAAAGGCTATTTCTAACATTTTCATTCTTCGTAAACCCCTGACTGTGCCACCTCCTGCTTAATTCTCAGCATATGACCTCATCTACTCTTCCAAGAAAAAAATAGAAGCCAAACAGTGAAAGCTCACATAATTTCATATTATCTAAAACAATAAAGGTGCCTGCAATCAGACCATACATACTTTATTCTTTTGTGTGTGAGAAGTGTCATTCCTTTTAAAAAAAATCTTTGTCTGTGCTCTGACATCCTCAAGGATTTTGCTCTGTCTCCATTCTCATTTCCCACACATGTCTAATCTATGTTACTCTCTTAATCTGTCAGTGAAGCCTAATTACTCTTAGGATAATTGTCTACACTCCTTAACACAGCTGATGAGCTTCTCTAGCCCATTTTCTTTCCTCCCTTATAATCTATGTTTTTGTCAGCTTGGAGTTCTAGTTCTAGTTCTAGAACTAGTTCTCCTAGTTCCCTGATTATGCCATGTGCTTTCCCAATTTTGGACTTTTCTCATATGCTGTTCTTCTTTTCAGAGCACTCTTTATCCTACTCACCTGGTGAATTTCTACTTAGATGTAATTTACTTCAAGAAATCTTCCAAAACACCATATATATATATATATATATATATTTTACATTTAACCCTGTACTTCCTCTATCTTGGGGCATGCCGTTTGATACTGTAATTACTTATTTGCTCATCTTTATCTTTTGAGTCTGCAAATGCCATTAGTACAGATATCTTATGGATAAACTATAATTGAACAGTGGATGTTTAAAGAAGCCAGGCACTATGTTAGGCATCTGGATGAGATGAAAAGCAGATTCTTTGTTTTCAAGGACTTTACAGTCTAGTGGAGGAGACAGATAATTTAAACCAAAAATGATAATATTAATATATTAAATACTATACTATAGTGCCTGGTCCTAATTTCCTTTCAACCTTGTTTCTAATTGCTTATACTCTTTAAATCTCTACATTCATCAGACATTTCTATTAATTACCATTTGAACATATCTTATGTTTTTTCTTTCAATGTTTTGCTCATGCTTCTTAATCTTTGCAGAAACTATGAACTCTTCAACAGTCATAAGTAATATTACTTATTTACCCCGCCTACTCTGGACCATGATACTCTCTCCTTCACCTGAACATCAGTAGCAAGTCTAGTTCTACCATCCACCTGGTAACCATGATAAAGGCTTGATTAAGTATTTATATGTGTGTATAATTATATCCCGTTTTAGATTGAGAGCTCCTAGAAGTCATAGATATTATATAATGCTGCATATATGTGTGTGTATATATACTTATATACATATGATTTAATATACATATACATAAATATGTTATATATTAAATATATAAAACCCTCAAAAGGTCCATTGAGGAATAGAAAAGTATCTTGCTCATAGAAATTTCACCATAATTGATTTTTTTTTAAATTATGACAATTATGAGCTATACTATCAGCCCTAACTATTTCTGTTGTGTTGAATCTTTTTGGATACATTGTCTATTCTCCAGCTTTGCTCTACAAAATATAGATCTTATTTATCCTGAAAAGTTGAAGACTAGTGTTTTACTTATATTGTCACCTGGCTTTTATATGTTACAAGAATTGTGCTAAGTGCTTTATACACATTCTACCCTTTAATCTTTCTAATAATCCCATATGGCAGGAGCAACTGCTAACTCCACTGCCTTTGAAAGAAAAATGAGGTTCAAAATTGGTTCAGTTACTTTTCCAAGGTCATCCAACTAATAAGTAGAAGTTGTAGGATCAATCTTAACCCTAACTGTAACATCTTAACCTCCAGCCTATTTGAGTAATGGATAATAAGCATGGCTCTCCAGATCCTTGCACATTATCACAATGGGCAAGTATCATTAGATAACTCCATAGACACAAGAAATTTGTATAGGTACTATAACATACCTTAAAAAAATAAATGCTACTAATGTAACAAAATACATATTTTTTAAAGAATATTAGCTACTATTTACCAAGGATCAGAATGTGCTTGGCATCTTGCCAACATTATCTTAATTTTTTTTCTTTCTCAAAAGATTTGTAAGGTTAATATTCTTATGATTGTTTTATAAATGAGAAACTTGAGACTTGGAAAGATCAGGTAACCTCTTCTGGGTGAATGACATAGCTAGGTAAGTAGAAGACTGTGAATGTGAACCAGTCCATTTGTCATCAAGAGTGTTTTTAACTATCACACTCTACTGTCTTGTTACCTCCTTATTTTTGTGCCTCTCAGTTTCATATCTCTTTATCATCACATTACAGTGGAGAATATGCATATTCTGAGAGTACTGTTATGTAAATTTAGTATTATGTAGATTTACTGTTATGTAAACTGGGTTCTAGATAACTGGTTTGACAATATCCTGACTTTTGGAAAAAACTATCCTACTATTTGAAAAACCTACTTGAGATACTATGATCAAATTTAAAGACATTTTATAAGTAAAAATATTATTAACATCCTTTAATCCATCACTAAGCATATGTGTTCAAATACATGGCTTCTTGGAAAATCTATCACGTTTTAGAATTAGTGATTGGCATATTTACATAGAACTTATTTTATATTTTTTAACTATGCCTCCATCATAACTCTGCAGATTCTTTCCAGCAAAGTCTATATTTTATAATCTAGACAGAATTATGGACCCAGGTGAGATACCTAAAATTATTACATTTTTGTCACATTCTCATGTAATAGGTAAAACTAATAAAAAGACATGCTAATGTGAGATAAAAGCCAGCTGTGTTATTTCAACCCAGTGATTGAATTCTATCAATCAAGGTACCCTTTGCTGTCAGAAAAGAAAACAAGAAGGTTTTGTATAGACGAAAGTAAGGCTTAGGGTAAATTAAACTAAAAAGCTTAATCTATAAAAGAAATATACTTCTAAAATTGGAAATCTGAACTAGAAAGAGCAAACAGTATTTGATAAGGTCTGTCTAGACATTGGTATCTTGAGTATGAATATTGAATAATAAAATTGAAATGAATAATATTATGATAAGATCAGATAAATTCTTGAAAATATAAATCAGTAAGAGACAACAAAAATGCTATGGCATTGTCATTTTAAAGACTGAATATGGGATGGACCTTTATTTAGCAAACTTTCTAATCAGCTGATCACTTTATAATGCCTACTATGTAACTAATTGTTTTCCATCAAGTTTAATTGTAGATTTTAGAAACTACCCACTTTTTTCTTAATAATATTCACTTTTTGTTGTTATAAAGTACAATATGTTTATTATCAAAATTTATAAAATTCAAGAATGTATAAAATATAAAATTCACCAGGTAGCAGTTACTTTCAGAGCAAATCATTGTTATCACTGTTATTACTGGGATTTTAAATTAGCCAATATTAAGCATTCTCCATTGTAATAAACATATAATGGAAAATTTGTTTGTTTATATGTTGATTACATGTGGTAATTATTTATTGCCTGTTAGGTTTTAACATAGCCTATTAAATGTGTTAGATCATGATTGCAGTGAGAAACAGGGATATAAAAAGGCATATTTAAAGCTATAGAGTAGGAGAAATATTAATTTTTGTCCTGTTTTATGTATTTACGTGAAACCAAATAACTGACTATATGGAGGCTGGAAGGTTTTATCATTTTACTCATTTTATCACAGTTCTGCCTCTTGTGGTTATGTGGTCCTTTGGGGGAAAAAGAATGTAGTACAAGGACTATGCATTCATTTTTCTTAAAACCCATTCACAATTTGGACAAGTGACATGATTTGTTAAGAGGTGGGCAATATTCCCAATGTGTTTTTTAAAAATTCTAAAACTATCATGGTTTTCTTTCACTTAAAAGGATTCACACTTTCTTACTGGGTTTTTGCTGCTGAATTCTGTAGCAGCACCTATCCGCTATTAGTGGAAGAGATAAGGGACCCAAGGTCTATAAGCTTGCATCCCTGGAGAAAAAGTGAATTGCTAATGAAAAGTAGTTTTCTATTGATATAGTGTCTAGCTTATCTTGAAATATTAACTTTATCTTCACCAAAATTTTCAGAAACAATCTATTGTATTATCCATTCCCTCCAAAATTTAGTGCTACGCAAAGTATGGTACTTGAATCACCAGAATCAGCTTCAGCTGGGAGCTTGTTAGAAATGCAGAATCTGAGGCACCATCTCAGATTTTCTGAATAAAAACCTATATTTTAACAAGTTTCCTAGATGATTTCCTCTATATCAAGTGAAGTCCCAATAAATGAGATCTCAACTTTTGTTGCTTCCTTTCGTACACCTTCAGAAACATCCCTGACTAGGACGCCCTTATTAATCCTTTCATACACCAAATTCTTCTTATCCATGGTTCTTATGATTACAATTTTAATTTATTGTTCCATCATTTGATTGTCTACTCAGTACACTATCAGCACCAGGATGAAACTATAACTGCTTTTGCTGATTATGGCATACCTGCATAGTGTATTACTTATATAATCAATAAGTATTTAACAAATGCATGAATGAATGAATCCTGCTTGACAGGTAAAAAAAATGTCTATATTACTACCACATAAGGTTGGTTCCAACTTAAAAATAAATAGCTTTAGTTTTTAATTGTTATTATTGTTATTATTATAAACACTAGCCATTTATTTATTTACTAATGTAATAAAAACATTGCATTAAAAGTTAAAGTTATGCATAAATATATTATGATCTTTATGATTTGGGTTTACAATCTGGTAGAGGTGCCACGATTTTCACATAAATAGATAATAACCCAGAGCTTGCATATATTAAGAGGCAAAGGAGTGAATCATCCTTAATTGAGAGACAGCTTTTTTAAGGCTCCAAAATAAGAAATGAAATACGTTAAAAATGCACTTTTCATTCAGCAAATGTTTCTTGACATATTCCACGTGTCGGATACTCCTAAGGCACTGCAGGTATTGGACAGATCCAGTATTTTTTTCTGCAATGCTTTCATTCAATTGTTTTCTAATTTGTAACATGCCAAGCAAGCCACTTTTATTACACTAAGGACAGATTGAATTGTTCTAGAAGGCAGTGGACTCTTTGAATAATTACTTCCATAATACCAATCTTTTGATACTTTTCCAAGTGCCAAAAATTCATTGGACAAAGAGGATTTACTGTAAGACTTGATGTTAGGGTAATTTTGTAACCTGCATTATGGATTTCTAATATGTGTTCCCCTGACTATGCTTTGATTTCCCTGGATGCACACATAGGATGTAACATTATAAAAATTATGTGCATGATCAATTCATTTAATATTTTTACCTTTTTTGTGTGTTCCTATAAACATGGTTTGCACAAGACATGTGCCATCCAAAAAACTGTTAATTTTAAACGTTCTATCTAAAATCAGAGTTATGGCGTATGATAGAAGAATTATTCGTGACACAAATTAACCAGGACCCTTGAATCATTCATCTGGGAATTAATTTAAAGAATTTTTGCATAGGTAGATAGATAATGTCATTCCCCTCCAAGAACACTGAACCAAGCATTTTCTTCTATTAATAGTTCCACTCGGGCTGTGTGTGAGTATTCTGCATGTGATTGAGAAATTAAGAGTAATTAACAGAACTAAATACAGATCTAAGTATTGGCCAGAGACAGAAAGTAGGAAAGGGCAAAAAGTGAAATTGAGGTAAGGATATCAACTCAGCCTCCCCTGGATATTTTGCCCCAGGAAATGAACGTATGGCCAGTTAAGGGAAAAGTTGGTCTGTTGATCTTCCAGACTAGAATGTATGGAGATGTGAGCCTACTTTTTCCTAAGCTTCAGATACTGTCAACTTTGTGCTTAAAAAGCAGGCCACATGGGCTCTGCCCCTTCTATATAGATTATCCCACAGGTAACAAAAAAATAAGCTAAGGAAAACCACTGCCTTCATCATTTTAGGCATAGTGTTACACTTATCTCCCTTTCTGAGAATAGAATTGTAGCTTTAGGTAACTCAAACTCTGTTTTTCTTAGTCAGCAACATGGCAAAATACATATAGTTAGTTAATTGATTATTTGGTTCATTTTAAAATTAAAGGCCAAAGTGACCAGGTTTCTAAAGTAACACAATACACATGTTATCCAAAGCCACCTGCTGCAGCTGACCTGTTTATACCAAGATGCTTATCTCTGCAGGTCCTGAGGCAAGGACAGAAGATTGAATAGCAATGGGCTCTCCCTAGAATGCAGCAGAAACTTTGGGGTATTTCAAGGTGACTCTTCTTGGGCCTGAGCATGTTTCTTTCTTTTATTACTAGAGGCTTCTCTTACCTCTCCTCAGATAGAGCTCTGAGCTACAGACAATTTTCCTGAAGATTTAATACCTTTCCTTTGTAAAACTTCATTATATTTTCCCTTTACCTTTGTAGAACACATATAATAAGTCTAAGAAATTGAAATTAGAGACAATTAAGATTTTTATGAAGTTTGACTCATACTCCAGAATCCAAATACATTTTCTTCTTGAAGTACTTTCATTGGGATAATAAGCTTGAGCTCTCATATTTATTTATAATAATAGTTTCTGATAAATTGATGCCTCCCAAGTTGTTCTTTTTGCTTAAGATTGCTTTTGCTATACAGGATCTTCTTTGGTTCTATAGGAAGCATAAAATTATTTTTTCTAGATCTGTGAAAAATGGTGTTGGCATTTTAATAGGGATTGCATTGAATCTGTAGATCACTTTGGGTAGTATAGACATTTATCAATGTTGATTCTGCTGACCCATGAGTATGGTATGGTTTTCCATCTATTTCCTCTGCTATTTCCTGCCTCAGTGTTTTGTAGTTCTCTCTGTAGAGGTCTTTTACCTTCTTAGTTAAATATATTCCTAGGTATTTTATTTTCTTTGTTGCTAATGTGAAGGGTTTGAGTCTTTGATTTGGTTCTCAGTTTGA
>CAUYPO010096256.1:0-23666 GCA_963574435.1 Cheirogaleus major
AATCTGTCCCAGGGGTCTAGCTCCCACCTGAGATTGCAGGAATCTTCCAGGCTAAACATACCACTTCTGAAGTAGAACTACAGGGCTGATGACGCAGCAAGGCCCCAGACAGCCATACCCTACGTCAGAACAGCCCCCGGAACCCCAAGCACACAGGACTTCATCCCACCCACACTCTTAAGAAGCAGCTTGTCTTCTCCCTCATTTAAAAAATGGAGAAACAAGGCCGGGCGCGGTGGCTCACGCCTGTAATCCTAGCACTCTGGGAGGCCGAGGCGGGCGGATCGCTCAAGGTCAGGAGTTCGAAACCAGCCTGAGCAAGAGCGAGACCCCTGTCTCTACTAAAAATAGAAAGAAATTAATTGACCAACTAAAAATATATATACAAAAAATTAGCCGGGCATGGTGGTGCGTGCCTGTAGTCCCAGCTACTCGGGAGGCTGAGGCAGTAGGATCGCTTGGGCCTGGGAGATTGAGGTTGCTGTGAGCTAGGCTGACGCCACGGCAATCACTCTAGCCTGGACAACAAAGTGAGACTCTGTCTCAAAATAAATAAATAAATAAATAATGGAGAAACAGAGGCCCATAAAATTGATCAAAACTATGGGCCTTAAAAAAAAAAAAAGAAAAGTACAAGAAACAAAAGCACAGAAAACAAGCAGGGGCTTCTTGGGAATATCAATGTTCTTTTTCTGGACTTGGGGAGTGGGGAGATGAGCTGTCTGCTTTGCTATTGTTATTTAAACTGTACCTACATGTTTTCAGGCACTTGATAAGCATGTTTCACAATTTAACTCAGCAGCGCCTTTCCTGCTGAAGGTGGGCAGTGTACAGTTGGCTGCACGATGCCCGGTGGGCTCTCAACGGGGGTGTTGGAGGCAAGCGGCCACGCACAGAGGACTGCGCCACCTGTGACTCTCAGCAGAGGTGGTGAGCCCGCAGGGAGAACCATTCAGGGTCCAGTTCTGACTTTCAGATATGTGGCTCCTAACTGTTTTCCCTACTCTTCGCTCTCAGCGGGCAGGAAGACCAACCAGTGTATGGTGTGAAGAGAAGAGCAAGAGCTGGAATCCCAACGAGTGCTGAGTCAAAACCCAGATGGGGATAATGGAACCTGGAGCTCCCTCTTTTTCTTCAGGGAAAGACATTAACGCTGCTCGGAAATCTCTGGGGGAAATTATTCACAGGGACTTTTGTGAAAGGAAAGAGAACCTCAGGGAAGGCCCCTGGCCAGCATCCCCAGACCCTTCCTTTCGGGAAAGGCTCCATCCCTCTGCTGCACAGGGGTGGGAGCCATGGTAAGGTTGGTACTTTCCTCCCCTGCCCGCAGGCTTCCGTGACATATCAGCACAGAACCAGCCCGCTCTTAGGCTAGGCCACTCATCCCGGGCCTCGGAAATATAATATCTACCAAACACTATATTTTTAACAGGAATGTGTGCTCCGTGTCTCTTTCTGCAGTTTTCCCCTAAGCTCCTCTCCTCGCCCATTCTCACCGGGGTGGATTTTCTTGCTGGGGAATTCTGGTACACGTTTGGTCAGCCAGCACTGTCTGTGGCCAGCAACCCCAGCGTCCGCTCCCAATGAGCAGGGAAGCTGGCAGGACAAAGGACCGGAGAACGAGGACAGATGAATGGAGACACGGACTCAAGTGGTTAAACTGGAATCCAAGCCACAAGTGGCTGGGCAATGTGACTGAATTGTAGAGCTCCTGTTGCAGGAGTGTCTCTTGAGATAATCCCTGAAGGTCACACAGGTGTGTGGAGTAGCCGAGAAGACCCCCAAAGTATCTGCACGAGTCTCCTGCGGGACAATGTCCATTTTCAGTTATAGTTACAGTTTTAAAATTGCTGCTTAACTACTTTTCTTCTTTTCACTGGCCCTTCCCTCCCTATAATCACAGACCCCAGGCCACCAGAGCAGAAATTTACTGCGCATATTAAGTTGCTCTGCAGTGCTAAAGGACCAGAGGGAGACCACAGGAGCCCTTGAAAGCACTGGCTGTCACTAGTTAAGCATCATTCAGATCACTTCGGCAAAGACGAAAATTCTGTCCTCTTCCCCTGCCTCCCCAAACTCTATAGAGGTGCTTTAGACAGAGCCTCTTATTTTTGCCCCTTTCTCAAGATGATTTCCTCCAATGCACTTAATTTATCATAGTGCCTGGAACTGTCACAAGAAAATAGAAGTGGGACTAAGGGACCAAAAAGTTCCTGTCCCCAAAGTTTAAAATGAAAACAAAAGCAAACCAGAACTCCTTATCTGTCTTGACCAACAAGCTGTGGGATACAGGGTATTAAAACTTAAACTTGCCCTTTTCTAGCACCACCATCAAATCTAAAAGAAGTCAGCTTCTACCCAGTTCCAGAGACAATGATGGACTTTTTCCCTCACTGGAAAACTGTGCCAGCATTGGAAAACAACTTTTCCAGCACAGGAAAACAAGTTTGGACACACTCCAATATTCCTAGTCCCTTTCCCCAGAAAAAGGCTCAGAAAAGTTAAGTGATTTGCCTGAGACCACAGAATAAATCATACTGTGCTGGCTCCCCAGTTCATGTCTGTTTGGGAAGTCCCTGTCCTGCAGTAAACATGTTGTGATGAAGCAGAGGTAAACAGGAAAAGGCCCAGCTTGTTTCCCTGTGCTTCCACAAGCAGGCAGCGGCTAGGGTTTCTCCTCTTTGCTGGGCTCATATTGCTGCGTTTGACCTCAGTGGTATGTTTTCTTGGGGGTGGGGGGATGGGGAGAGTCTCCTTTTCTTCTGCCTGATTTCAATTCCGGTTCAGAGAAGTTCAGCAGTTAATATCAAGGGTGGAGTTGTTGCTGTATCTGCCCCTGATCAGAATAAGGGCATCACCAAAAAAGAGAGAAAGATGATAGAGAAGGGTGGGAACGAAGGAGCCTAAGGCAGCTTTACCTACAGAGACAAAGATACTGCGGTCCCCCACCACGACCAGCCCACTGTCCCTCACGAAGGCAACTGGGGAAATGAACGCAGCCAGCAGTCGCCACTGCTGGTCTGAGCTAGAGGATGAGGGAGTTTGAAGGCTGCCTCTCGTGGACCCAGGTGAAGGTCCCACCTGGGCAAAGGATCAGGATTGCTGGCTGGCTGGCCAGGCCCATCTGGACCAACTCAGAATGAAGCTGAAGTCTGCAGCAGAAGGCTTGCTCCCCACAACAGCATTAAGGGGACCCCTTTCCCCGTATCATCTCACATAAAACAGGAACCACACCTCCTGACCACATGGGGTGGACTCGGGGGTGACAGCTGATAGACACCAAAGACTCCCTGGGCCTGACGAAAGTGTAAGCTTCCTGTGCAGAGCCTGTCCAGTAGAAGTCCTCTTTAGACATAGGCTAGCCACGATCCTCTAAAAGGAGAGCAGCAGAACCAGAGATCAGATTTGAATAACTACTACAAATTCTTTAAAGTACACACAAGGACCTAGCTGCCCCCCCCTTTCTCCCTCTCCAAGGAACACAGACAGGTAACATACACAGGTAAGAGCACACACACTCACCTGCGCTCTGACTTCCTGACTCTGAGCCGCTCAGGCCAAATGAGGAATGTCATTGGCTTATTCTGGTGAGCTCCTTTGTGGCTGCTGCCATAGGATACAGGTTTTATTTGGCGTAAGGGAGTCCTTTCCGTTCCCCTAGCCCAGACCCTGCACCCTCTCTGGAGAGAATTCCCCTGAGGCATCAATCTCCAAGGCATCTAAGTTCCTTCCTAGGGCTGACATCTCGCTCAGCCCGGCCGTGAGCTGCCGTGAGAAGCCTGCGCCTGCAGTCTCCGGGGCCGCTCCAGCAAAGGTGCATTATTTATCCAGGCTGCTGTTTTAATTGATACAGAGATATATTCAATACAGCTCGCCAATTGTCTCCGCCACCTCAGGCCGGAAAATAAACAGCTCCATGTGAACAGTCCTCTCCGATTCTGGTTCTAGCTGCCGGCTCAGCATGTGTGCAACTTGAACCGAGGCCCCAAAACAGCCTGAGCTCTGCTCAGCCACCTGTCAATTCTCCACCCTGGGGGCTGGTTCAGCAGGCAGGCAGCGATCTCCAAGCACTAGCTTAACCTCTGGCTCCACCTAATGGCAAGAAATCCACAGCCCCCTTTCGCAGATGGACAAACTGAGCTTCATCCAGGAAGATCCCAATGGGAGGAGACTAATCGAGCAAATGAAACGAATGGTCACTCAGCTTGGCCTCCCAACTCTGCAATTTTCTTCCCCTGTCATCCTACAGGAGGGAAAGTGATGTCAACTTTTTAGTTAGCATCTTGGATTTTCCCAGCCCTTTGTCTGCGAATAGCACTTCATACACATTATTCAAACAATCTCAGCTGGGTGAGTCACTAGAACGTCTGCTGAATAATGGGGAACAAACACAGAGGCCTGGCATGGAGCTGAAAGATAGAGGCACAAACAGTACCAGACGTCCCCCCCAGGGTTCTAGCCCAGCATCCGTTCATCCTCTCTGACCTCTGCCTGGCTTCTCCCATCACTTTTACCCTGTTAAAGCACTTCTGCGCCGGGTGGCGCAAGACAAGTCGCAGGCTGGGCTTGCCGGGGCATGGTCTGCGCTCACCTTTAAATCAGGAGGCTTGCTTCGGGGACCTGGGTTGGGCGCCGCGGCAGCGCCGGCATCTGAAGTTGGCCCGCCAGCAGAGTTAGCACCGGTGGCCTCCCCAGGCCGGAGGTCTGCGCCCGGCAGGTGGCAAGCGGCATCTTCCAGCCCAGCTCCATCCTCCTCGCCCTGTTGTTGCTGCAGCTCATCCGATTTACACCTCTTCATGGTGTATGTGGGTCGGCAAGGGGAATCTGTCCTTCCAGCGCGCCGTCTTGGGGTGACCGCACCCCCTCTTACACTCAGAAATGAGGCCTGGGGTCTAAATCATTCACAAGAAAGGGAGTCGGCAGATCACAATTTCTTGAGTTAAAAAAAAAAAAGATTTTTTGAAGCAGGGTGAGGGAGGGGCGAGGAGGAAGAGCCTTGATTACAGCTTGGAATAGTTCATTGCGACCTGGGGGGCGAAGGCAGGTCACAGTCGAGGCTGGGCAGCAGGAGTCCTTGGGCGGTCATTGCAGGAGGGAGGAGGGAGACAAGCCCCGGCCCCCAAACTTTCTGCTTCAGGGCATGGGCAGGGCGGAGGACAGCAGGCGGCACGGCGCATCCCTCCTGGCGGGCCGAGCTGCTGGGCGAGGCAGGGCACCGGGCAGCCGGCCGGGCAGGTCCTCGTCGGCTGCCCTCGGCGCCGGCTGCGGCCCCGGGCCCTGCCGCCGGCCCCCGCCCCGCATGGGCCGGCCGCGGAGCCCGCAGCGCGCCCGGCCCCCTCCCCGCCCGCGCGCCCCGCTCCCCGCCCCCCGCCCGCCGCGCTGCCTGCTGCAAAGCCGCGGCCGCGGCCCGGGCCCGCCGCGAGCGCGCAACCTACCCCGCCCGCTGCCTCCGCCCGGGAGGGGGACGGCGAGCGAGGAGCGAGTGACAGCGGCAGCCGGCCAATGGGAAGCCCGCAGGCCTGAGGGGGCGTCGTGCGGCCACGATTTTAGGGTTGGTTGCACGGTGCGATCCCCCAGGAGAGGTCCGGAGGGCGGTGTTGCTGCGTCTTTGCATTGCGGAGCGCGGGCGGGGCGGTGGGCCGTGCCAGACGCGGGCTCGGCGGCAGCGGCAGGGACCTTCCCAGGGACGGCTCCCCCGGGATCTCCCCCACCCATTTTGGCCTTATTTGGAGGGGAGGAGGCGCCATAGGGATGTTTTTCATCGCTGGGTTTTGGGGGGGCTCTAACTTGGCACATATTATTTACATAAGGGATTCGCCGATCGCCTCTAGGATACTAGATCTGAGTCCCAAACCTATGCCTCCATTCAGAACTGCAAATGCTGAGAGGAAGGGGTATTGCCCTACCCCATAGCCCCTTCCCTACTTTAAGCACATTTCTCATATGAGTCTTTACTTAGGTTTGTGCTCGGAAATTGGAAAGTCTTTCCTATTAAAATACAATAACATAGGTGAGAGTTCCTTGCAAACTGTGAAGCAGCTTTTAAATAAGGGGTATTAATGGCAGGTTGATACATACAGAAGAGTAGAAAAGGAGTGCTGTCTCTTTTCCCATAAACCTCAGCCAAACCTGGCCGAGTAGTCTGGAGGCAGAAGAGAGCAAATGCTGGGGGTCACCAAGATACGAGTGTAGTAGTAATGACAACCCCGTTTGAGTGCCTGTTGTGTGCCTACTGCGCTTACAATGGATTTCGCTCATCCAGCAAACAGTGGTTCTCACAATGTGGCCCGCAGACCAGCAGCCGCAGCATCACCTGGAAACGCGAGAGAAATGCAAATTCTTGGGCACCAGCCAGACCCACAGAATCAGAAGTAGTGGGCCAAGAAATCTGCGTTTTGACCAGCCCTCCAGGTAACTCTCACACGTGCTACGGTCTGAGAACCATTGGCACAGACGGTGGTGACGGGGCCACGCAGTCCGTGAGTCACAGTGACGCTCTCTAAAGGATTTTACAGTTTACCAATCTCTTTCACACCCGTCATGCCATTCTAGCCTTACTGCAGTCCCACTAGTCTGCGCGTTTCCTGACTCTCTGTTCTGCCTGCTTCCCATTCCAACCACTCATTTTACTGTGTATCCTGGAAGACGCTAATTTGTTAAGAATTTACTTCAGCGAAGCAGCTACTTTCTAAACTAGGCAGCTCCGTTTTTAGAAGATAGGAATTTAGGAAGGGCGGGGAATGTAGAACCACCCCCCCCACATCCAGTACACAGTATCGGGCACAATGTGGAAACACAAAGCTATAAGCCTTTATTTAGCATTTTCAATGGTGAGGGGATGGTGGAGTGCCAGTGTAGACCGTGGGCAGAACTAGACAGAACCGGTGGGGGCAGATTCCCAGGGTGCAAGATGCAAGGCAGAGGAGTATACTGCCCTCTGCCTGACTTGGCCCCAAGAGGTGCAGAGGCCCCGAAGACCCTGGGCAGGTCTAGGATGGCAAGTGGTGGCCAGCAAATGATGAGCACACCTTGACACGTTGACATGTTCATGACCTGACTCTAAGCTGAAGAAAGTGGAGGGATTCAGTGTCAACCTTTAAGAAAGCAGAGAGCATTATAATTTTGAATTATGTCTCATTTCTTTACTAAATAGAAGTTGGAGTTAAGTTTGATTTTTATATTATCATATAAATAACAGCTTGATGGCCAAACTTCCTGTTGTGCCCATTGCTAGCAAGGTGTGATGCAGGTCAACAAAAAAGTCTGTGGTGCGCTTTGTAAAATCAGCTAATACTTCACTGAGTATTGTGTTATAAATATGCTACTGCCAAAGACGTTTGGGTGGAAAGTCAATACGGTGTAGTGGAAAGAACACTGGTTTTAGTGTCAGAAAATACATGTAAGAATTCTGATTCTGTTACTTCCTGCAATTTCTCAGGCAACTGATTTCCTTAACCTCTTCCACCCTTGGTTCTCTCATTTATAAGTAGGGGCCAATAATATCTATCCTCACACAGTCATTGTGAGGATGAAAGTAGATAATGCATGTGAAAATGTTTAATCCATGTGCTCGGTAAAAAATAATTAACTTGTCCAAGCCCCCTGTATGCCATATGAGAAAGGCAGAATTATCCCACTAAGCTTACTGCTTTTTGTGAACAGAAATCCCAGTTACATTAATGAAAGAGAGCACTCCTGCTAGTATCAAATTGCTGAACTGGGAAGTATATAAACAAGGAGGATTAAGAGCAGGATTATGGAATCCTGCTCCCTTGTCAACTCCCAGTTCATTTAGTTTGATAAATTGATGAAGCTTTCATTATAGAGGATAAAGTGCCAAGATCAACAAAGTGTAGAGTAAGGTTTTGTTTTGTTTTGTTTCTTTTTGTAAAAGCAATTAGTTCTGAGAAATAAAAGGCTTTTCTTTTTGCCAATAGGAAGAGGTTTGTAGATTATTCAAGAAAATTCTGTTTGCTACTCTGTAGGAATACTTAAAAAAAATTTAAACATCAAATGGATAAGTAGTTGTCAGAGAGCTATTTTAAGATTGATATACTGAGTAGCATGCTTAGAAGGTAAAAGTAATCTCTAGAAGGACTAGATACAATAATTTTGATCACTATTTTAATACCAATATCATTAAAAATATTCCTTTGTTAATGTAATTCTCTTCCCTTTCTGTTAGAGATTACCACTTCCACTCAATGTGCTCCTTAAAAGAAATTGAATTCTGTTGCATTTGGAGGAGTAAGCTATGCAAATAATCCTTCGGGAGATTGGCTGGATCATTGATGATGTCACAATCCCACCACCTAAATACAGGCTTTTTATTGGCTGTAAGAGGCAGGGAGGATCAGGAAGGCTCTGAATCACCACTGAGTTAGAGAAAGCTCTGAGCCCTGAGCCTAAACTAAATTTTATCCTGTTTTTTACTTTAAATGTACTCAGAAGCATTTTCCACGTTATTACATTTTCCCGTATTATTCCATGTCTAAGTAAACATTTCAAATGACTGCTTAACATTCTATCAAGTGAATATATCACGGTTTAACCACTATCCTCCTTTTTCCAAGACACTTAGTTGTCTCAGTTTTTTGCCTTTAGAAATAAACCTGTAATTATGATATTTATGCAGTAATTGTATACATTATTTCCTTCAAAGTACAGAAGCTCTGATACTAAACTGGCAATGCTTTAAAGCAGGGGTCCCCAACCTATGGTGAATTGTATAATTATTTCATTATATATTACAATGTAATAATAACAGAAATAAAGTGCACAATAAATGTAATGCTCTTGAATCATCTCGAAACCATTTCCCCCACCGACCCCCGTCCGTGGAAAAATTATCTTCCATGAAAACGGTCCCTGGTGCCAAAAAGGTTGGGTACCACTGCCTTAAAGGAGTAAGCAAACCCAGAATGTCAACCTTGTGATCTTCCCTCTGACAGCATCCCTGACACCTACCCAGGAGATCCCAATGTCTGTCTGCGTCCTGGGACTGGTGAATCTCCTGTCTGTACTGTGAAAAAGCAGGAAGCTCCTGCTTCTCATGTCAGGTAGGATGCAGATTCTTTATTCTGGGTGCTTCTCGCTCCACCAGTGATGGGAAAAAAAAAGTCACAATAAACATGGCCACGAACAGAGGAGGTCTGTGAAGCATAAACTTAAACCCTGATTGTGCTACTCCGTGTAAAAGCCTGGGACTGGTAAAATGGCTGCTTTGTGTCCTTCGCCATCTCTATAGGGAATCCATACAAACTTCTGGACAATCTGTTACTTAAAGCTGAAAATTCTAGGCCTTAAAAAAGAAGAAAAGATATCAGCTTTGCTTGGAGAGAATCAGTTGTTTATTATTTTACATCTAAAGATAAATATCTATGGAAGTTCTATCTATTATTCTATGTGGTACTTTTAGATATAATAGTAAGCGTTAAGTGTCTACCATTTAAAGAGAACCACAGGTGTTAGACATTTTGCTAGGGGCCTTGTGAATAATCTCTTACTTAATTCCCACAACAACCCTATTAGGTAAATGTATTCCTACTTTACAAATGAGAAAATCGGCTCAGACAGGTCACAGCACTCACATAGGCCTGAAATCTGCACTCAGCTCTGACTCTAAGGCCTAAAATCCTAATAGCTCACCCTTTTGCAACTAATTTTGAATCACTCTAGTGGTGAAGAATTTATCAGTGAGTATTATCCTACAGGTCGATATATCTACGTTCATTCAAATACATCTATGAAACACATATCATGTACAAAGGCTTTACAAGATACTTGTGGAGGATACAGAACAACAAAAGTCATTGGTCCCTGCCTTAAAGTCCAGTTGGGGAGATAAGACACAAAGGAATTGCAAAATAACAACGCAAGATTGAAATGGTAACGTCCATCAACACTTCCAGGGGCAGATAATTAAGTACCGAGGTCCAGAGGGGAGAGAGATCTTTTGAAGGGATCAAGATGACTCCAAGGAAGAGATGTTTACACACATTCATCCACATTATGAGTGGTAAAAGGATAAAATGGTAGCTTCAGGATGATTCTAATTCCTTTAAGTAGGTAAGAACTACATAATCATCTTGAAAATAGAATCATTCAATATTTGGATCTCATTAATTTTGCATCTGCATGCTATAGAGTTTTATGGCATATTAGTAATGGAAAAAATTTTTTCTCTTTTTATTCTCTGAGCTTGTAGGATGGTGTTTCTGAAAGTATGGGTCACGGACCACCAGTAACATAATTACCTTGAAATGTAGTATATGTGGATTCCCAGGCTCCATTACAAACCGATAGAAACAGAATTTCTGGGGGTGGAGCCTAAAAATCTGCTCTTTAGACAAGTATCCTAAGTGATATGCATGTTGAAGTTTCAGAATCACTGATGTAGGGGAAAACTTGGTTGACAACATTCATTGATAGATTTATGAATTAGTTAAGCATTTACTACATGCCTGGCACATACTCCCATTTAGTCTGTAAAACAAACTTTGTAGGTAAGCATTATAACTTCTATTTTACAGATAATGAATCTGAGGCTCAAAGAAGGTTTAAAAACTTGCCCAGGATAACCTGGCTAGAAAGAGATAGCCAAACCAAGAAAACTGCTTACTTTCAATGTCCATATTTTTTCCACAATGCCTTCTGCCCTGTTGCCTAGACTACGCTATGGATACCATGTTTATTAATAATAATAACGGCTGTCATTTGAGTTCCTATTAATGTGCTATATAATTTAGATCCAAACCTTTCCATAACCTCAAGTGGTATTCTTCCCATGTGAAATAACTAAGATAGAGAGATACTGATATATAACCTTGAAATCACCTTCCAAGAGTGGGAACCAAGATTTCTTACTCTAGTACCTCTTTTCCTCACTTTCACTTCTTCCTGACAGTTCCTGAAACCTTTTTCAGCTCTCTCAGGACTTCCTTTCCTTGGTGTAATTTATCCAACCCTTTTGCACCAAGTTTGCAATGGCAAACTATGAGCTAAAGTCTATCTAGCTTTGGTGTCTAACAGGCACCACACTTTTTTCCAACACAGGAATGGAGATCCGCTCTGAATCAACAGGAAAATGTCAGTTGCTTGAAAAACCTTCTGCTGATCTTGTGACTTCAAAGAGAAAAAGACAATTTAATCAAGGAAGCCTCTCGTGAGCAGGGGAATCACACCATCCCATGTGAGATCTTATTATAGAATAGGCATATGTCATATATCTTTTTCGAGGAGTTTCATATGGCCCTGGGACATACCCAAGCAGATATACAGACAAAGGGCTGTTTTCATTAGTGGATTCATTCAGGCTTGCCTTATATTAATATCACTCACAGGGTGCTGGTGAAAGAAGATAGTACTCTCTTTCAAGATGCAATGACATAGTACAAGTCTATCAGAGGGCAGTTTAGTAATATATAGCTAGAGACATATAGATATGTAATACCCTCCTGGGAATCTATCTCTAGAAAATAATTCAAAATAATTCTATCCCTATAAAACAGGGATAGAAATATCCATGGTTGTTGTAAGAATTAAAGACGATATAAACTATATGGATAAAATTCGGATAAATAATGGATAAAGACGGGAAAGGCTAGGCAGAGTGGCTCAGACTTGTAATCTCAGCAGTTTGGGAGGATTGTCTCAGGCCAGGAGTTCAAGACCAGCCTGGGTAACATAGCGAGACCCCCATCTCTACAAAAAATAAAAAATAAATAAATAGCTGGATGTGGAAAAAAAAAAAAGTTGGGAGGGAGTACTACTAAAAAATAATCATGAGTTTGATGCTAGTATATGGAACTGTTGAAAATTTCATTTGAATGAATCTATTTTTATGATGTTTTAAATTTAATACTATCTTTTTCTTCTTATTCTTCCACACCCTTATACATTTTCATATTCCTTATGCAAGAAATGTGTGTGCATATAATCTGGAAACTTGCCTAAATAGATCACTAAGCCCTGTGTTGAGAAGGGTCCCAGATCAGTGCTTCTGAAATCAGCTCTAGGAAAATGATAGGACCTACCACTCACTCCCCCACTCCCCACCCCCATCCCCACAACACAGACACAGGTGAAGGTGGCTCAGCTAAGGGCCAGAGACTGTCTTCTAAGCACACGGTGTTGTATGTGAAGTGTGTTAGGTGGAGGTCCCTCTCCCCTCTGAAATTTGGGAATAGAGAATGTTCTCATGACCAGGATGCCTTTCATCCATCTTTGCTTCAGAATCCTAACCCTCACTTCCATCAAACCACTTCCCTGCAGAGCTAGATTTATGAGAAAGGAAGGCAGGCAGGGGAATAAAATCAAGTATTTTCTTTTGGCTAATATATGTTGAGCACGCTCTTTGTGTCAGGCATGGGGTTTGGCACATATGAATATAAACAGACTAAGGCAGTTGGAATATGTTTGAGAAGTCAGGCTTCAGAATCTTCTAGAAAACCTCTGTCAAGATAATGTTGACATAGAAAAGGGTATTGGTAGGTTTTCATCTATCTTTCTTCATCCAGGATCAGACCAAAGATAAGAATATAATCTGTTGTAGGTGTAAATAATTTGACAACCCTGTGAGGTAGGTATTAATAGTTCCCCTATACAGATGAAGTGGGAGAGGCTCCAAAAAGTTAAGTAATTTGCTTAAAACCATGAAATAAGTAAGCAGCACTGCCAGGAGTGGAATTCAGGTCAGATAAAGTAAGGAGATAACAAAAAATGGGTTCCACTGAACTGTCAGGTAACATAGTGGAGAAAGGGCCACAACTATTTAGGCTTTGAAAAGCAATACCAATCTACTAATGTTACTGATGAAAAATGAATTAGCAAAACTATGTTCAGGGCTTCTGGAAAGTTTTGGGTCAGTTACTCTAAACAATTTCTGGAAAACCTTGTTCTTCGTTTTGGCAGTAAAACAAAGATGATCTCTGTTTGGGGTTATACCAAATTCCCCTTAATTGATTGTTTTTCCTCCCCACGCTCTGCACCCTAACAGCCAGGGATGCCACTGATGAAATATTCAGCACTGGAATGATATTTGATGTATAATTAAATAGGATGCATTTAGCAGTTCAATTTTATAGACCTTTAATCTTCAAGTTAATAAACCTTCATGTAGAGAATTTCAAAAACAAAATATTCTTCAAAATACTATCCTCCTTGGAAAAATACGTAAGACTGAATGTGAGCAGTTACTACAGATGGAAAACATTTCTTATGTATGTCTATGTGCCAGGTAAGGTGCTAAATACTTTCTACATTATGTCATTTAATCTTTACAACCTGTGAGGTAGGTATTATCAGTTCACCTATACAGATGAAGTGAGAGAGGCTGCAAAATGTTAAGTAATTTGCTTAAAATCATGAAATAAGTAAGCAGCACTGCCAGGACTGGAACTCAGGTCAGATTCTCTCTGACTCCCTTGTTTTTCCCTAAATGTTTATGGGATTTCTATTTCAAAGTATTTTTCAATCACTGTGGCTCATTGAATCCTCCCAACAACCCAGTGATGTTGAGCACAATTGATTCTCCCATTACTGTCATCTTAATGATGTTCTAGGAGGGAACAAAAGTAGATCTGTGTGTTCATCTTCATTAATTAACTCTCATCACTTTCAGGAAACACTTTCCTATACTACCTTAAACCCTGTCTTCGTACCATTCAAACTCTTATTTCCCCCATTTGTCCTTTGAATTAGATATTTGAAAAAATATATATTCTCATTGGTAGGTTATTATAATTTAATAAGGATTCACTGTCACTCACATCCTTTAATATTTTAAATAGCAAAAAATGATTCCTTTCCTCAACAGATAAAAAAAAATGGGAGTGAGATATACTTGCACAATTCAGAATGATGTATATAGAAAGTCAGTTACTGTAGCATTACTTAGAATAAAAAAACACTACAAAAAACCTGAAGGTCTGCCAATAGAAGACTTGTTGAATAAAACATGCCAATCCATATGGTAGTTTATCACACAGTTAGAAAGAATGAGGCAGATCTTTATGTTTAGGTGCAGAAGTCTGCGAGGGTATAATAGAGTATGTATAGTATGCTATCATTTGTATTTAAAATACACATATCTATATATGCTTTCTGGGAGGGGAAGTGGGTGACTGGGAGACAGGAACAGAAAAACTAAGGAAGACTTAGTTCTTTCTTGTATACCCTTTGCACCATTTGAATTTTATACCACATTCTTGTATTACTTATTTAAAAAATGAATATAATTTAAAGTACTAATGAATAGTTTTAAAAGGGTGGGCTCTGTGACCTCTACTGGAAATAATGCCCCCTCTGATTACTTCTGCCTATCCAAATTTTGCCCCTCCTTCAAGATAGATTCCTATTCTGGATAATTCCAGTTTGAGACTTCTCTCATTTAATCTCCTTTGCTAGAAAGTATTGTGTGTGGCAAATCATCACACATTGCTTTGTTACAGCTGTTCTATTTTTAAAATAGTATCAACCATCTTGTATTCCCATTTTATATTTTCATTTCTATTTCACTGAGCCTTTGGGAGTTGCACAGAGAATACAATCTTGCAAAAGAAGAATGGCCAATGGAGAATATGAGACCAAATAAAAGGGAGGGAGTAAATGGGCAAGAGCATAAAGCTCCCCAGGCAGCCTTCACACACCTTTACCAAGTAGAGATTCATTTGAATTAGTGACCCTTTTTTATAAGATGCTAAAAGCCCCTGGAAAGGTAAAGCCTTCACATTTTACATTGAATTAATCTGAACAGAATGACATCACTTAGCTAAGATCACTTGCACTCAAGATGAGATGAGAGGTTGGGAGAAATAAAATTTTTAAAGGAGGACTCACAAAATTTTAGAGCCAAAAGGCTTTAAAGATCAACTAGTCCAGGGCAGGCGTGGTGGCTCACACCTGTAATCCCAGCACTTCGGGAGGCTGAGGGGGGAGGATTGCTTGAGGCCAGGAGTTGGAGACCAGCCTGAGCAAGAGGAAGACCCCGTCTCTACAAAATATAGAAAAATTAGCCGGGCATGGTGGTGCACACCTGTAGTCCCAGCTACTCGGGAGGCTGAAGCAGAAGGATCAGAAGTTTGAGGTTGCAGTGAGCTATGATGATGCCACTGCATTCTAGCCTGGCAGACCGAGACTCTATCTCGTAAATAAATGAATGAATGAATAAACAAATAAATGGAAATATTAAAAAGATCAACCAGTCCAAACCCTTATTTCATAAATGATGAAACAGGGTCCTGCCTGAGGTCATAAGCCAAGGCATTGGAGTCCAGACTCAAACTCCAATCTCTTAATTTCAGTTAAGGAACTACACTGTCCAGCCTGTCAGAGAAGAGGTCTCCCTCCGGGTAAAAGATGGGGTCTTTCCACAGCAAGAAAGAAACAGGTGGAATTTGTGCCTGGCGAAGAGGAGGAAAAAAGTAGGAAGTGTAAAAGAGATGACATCAAGTTTTGCCCCCTTTGTAATTATGTCCAAGGGTCTGTGACAGTCTGTGTCAATGGAAGGCTTGCATATTAGCAGAAGCCGAGTTAAGATAATCAGAAGTGGTTTGGGAGGCTACAAACCTCAACTTCCCCTTACCCAGCCCGGTCTCCCTACTTTAACAAACCAATTGCACTTCAGCTTTAGCTCATATCGACCCTTACACATCCCTCCTTTCCACATCTAGGAGAGGGAAAGTCAGAAAAGGAGGATGCAATACAAACACGAGAGATTTCCCTATTTCCAGGGCAGTTTCAGCCAATTCCCCAGTATCTACTGTATCCGGAAAGTGAGAGAGCCATTTAGGGTAACCATGGAGATATTACTGTCCTCAGTCATATTTCCTTCCTTTTCTCTATTAAAATCTTTGGCTCTGATTTCAGTGAGGCAGCCCACTTCTGCTGGAGTCCAGATTCTGCAGCTCCTCCTTCTCCTCAGGGACACTCATGTAGGGATTAGGAACACATTTTTAAGTGAGGAGAGCGTAGAACAGCACAAGAACAGGTGAAAGTTTTACCAAAGGCGGGGCAGCCCCATCCGCATCCCTCCCCTCCTTCAGCGTTGGGGTTCTGGTGCTCGGCCCCAGCCCAGACTACAACTCCCAGGAGACCCCGCGGTGCCCGCGTCCTCCAGCGATCCTTCCCTCAGTCTCGGGAGAGCGGAGAGAAAGGTTCCGCTGGCTGTGCACTGCGGGTTGGTTTGTTTGCTACGGCAGTGAGGGAGGTCGGGAGCCAGGCCGACTGCGGGCGGGGGCGTCAGGAGGCGGATTCCTCCTCCCTTCAGCACTGGGGGGGCGGGGAGGAGGGAGGCCGGGCCAGCGGCCGTGGACCCAGCCGCGAAGACAGTGTGGGCAGCAGAGATGGAGGGCGACGGGGTGCCGTGGGGCAGCGAGCCCGTCTCGGGCCCCGGCCCCGGCGGCGGCGGAATGGTTCGCGAGCTGTGCCGGGGGTTCGGTCGCTACCGCCGCTACCTGGGCCGGCTGCGGCAGAACCTGCGCGAAACCCAGAAGTTCTTCCGCGACATCAAGTGCTCCCACAACCACAGTTGTCCCTCCTCCCCTACGGGCGGCGGCTGGGCCGAGCTCGGCCCTGCTGGCGATGTCGCCGAGACCGGGCTGCAGGCGGGTAAGGAGGGCAGCGCCGAGGGAGAGAGGGCAGGAGAAGCAACCCGGAGGGTGGGCTGCACCCCTGCCCTGCAGAACAACCGGGGAAGAGGCAGAAAGTGGGCGTCGGGCCGCATGGCCGGGCCCCCCTCAGGCCCGGGCCCCCCGCATCTGGGATGCCTTGGGAGGGCATCCCTCCTGGTGGGGGAGGGGAGGGCTGCCCAGGCCTCGGCCGGGGATCGAGGGGCGCCCTAGGGCAGAAGTTCCAGCAGCAGGACCCGGGGGACCCGGCTGGGCGCGGGCGGGACTGGCGAGGGCCTGTGTTTGCAGAGGGCGGGGGTTCATAACGAGGGTGGGGAGAAGTTGCTCTGAGTTAGGCGAGTGGGCAGCTGTGGTCAGAGCCCCGGTTTAGGGATGGAGGAGAGGCAGTAGGCGGGTGTCTCAGGGGCCCGAGGAGGCCATGGGACTGTAGTGTGTGTGTGTCTGTGTGGGTGTGTGTTTGAACACAATCAGATGTGAAATGTTTTTACACCAGTCGTGAGGCAGCTCTGTGAAGAAGTAAGGAACGTTCTCTAAATAGGGTTAGGGGTCGCCAGAGGAAATCGTATCTGATGGGTGCCAGGGAGTTACCAGAGATGGTGCTGTGCTTGCCGCGAAGAAGTTAGAGAGGGAAGGGATCCTTTTGGTCTTAAGCCCCTGGAGACCTAGCTACTCTAGCTCTTCTTGATACAGGATTATTTCTGGGATGTGCCAGAGGTCCCAGAGCACTTAAAGTCGTGCGTGGTCTTTAATCTTTCCTGACCTCTTGCTTCCTTTTAAAACTGCTATTGATAGAGAACTGGAGGGTTTGTTAGCTACTACATCTAATTAAGAAAAAACTTAGTTTGGAAGGGAGAAGGGATTGGCATCTCATGTAGATGGATATCTTGGGGACAAAATAGCAAAGGAGTCAGTGGGTTTAATTTAGTGATTCTTAGACTAAAGTGTGTATTAAAATCACCCCAGGAGCATATTAAAAACACCATGTCTCAAGCTCTATCTCCTAGTATTCTGATTGAGTAGGGGTGTGTGTGTGTGTGTGGGAGGGGGGTCCCTAAATTAATCTAATTTAACATAAAAGACCCTGGGGATCTTGATGCAGGTGGTCTGCTAACATACTTTCAGAACCACACGTGGAGATGCTGTTAACAGATTTGAACATGAGGCTCAGAACTGAATGAATCGTTCTAGGTTTGTGTGTTAGGCCCTATATTCCCAAAGTTTCATGTTTAATATCCTAAGTTTGACTAAGATTCTGGAAATGGTGTTTAAAAATAAAATACTAAGATGCTAATAGGGTCCTAAATGATACCATTCCATTCAGTTGGCCTGGATATCAATAAAAACTTTTATTTTAACCTCATGTGATAAATGGGAGGAGGAGGATGACTAGCTTTTTTGAAGTTGTAGTTTTGTCCAGATCGTATGTCCAGAGATTTGCTGTTCTGGAATAGACTTGCAGAGGGAACTAATTTCTTCGAGGCTATCAGAAAACAACTGGTGAGAAGCGCTCCGGTTTTCAGAGATGATCCCCAGAGTTTGTACTTTCACCCTCTCCCTCAGCAGTGCTTTCCAGTGGCTTCCCCTGCTCAGAGTTTTTCATGTAGGTTATCTTTAAAAGCCCTTCATTGCTGTCCTTATTTTAAAGCAACTATTTATTTTAGAATTACTGCTAAAAAAAATCAGAGAATAGATTCACCTCAGAGATGGAAGTTTTCAAGGAACCTTGGTTATCTCTTGTTTTTATTCTTTAAAAAAAGCCAACCTAAGAAATACGAATATACCTTTGTATTTTGCCTCATTGGCTTTTCTAGTTGACTGGATCGTGAACTAATCTTTACGTATTTAACTCTCTTCACCTTCTGGAGTCTGTCCATCCCAAATAAAAACCTGGGAGGGTGCAGATGGCAAGATTGGGAGCAATTTGATTTTGTTCCATAAAATGCTTCCTTCCTTTCAGTGTGGAAAGTTTTATCTTTGGGGGTGAAAATGCAGAAGGAAAAATTAGTGAGGAGGCATTTACTGTGTATATTTTTGGGATGCATTTTCCCAGCTGTTTAGGTAGTCATGTCAGAAAGTAGAAACCACTCCTTAAAGGACAACTAGCTCTTGTTTTCTCCTTCTAAGGCTATCTTTGTAGGGTCAAGTTCATTCAGAGACTGTCTCAACTTTATTTTATGAATGTTGGTTTCTGATTAATAGGAACTTGGAATATTAAGGGAGGGAATGCTGAATATTTTTTTAGTGTTATCTCATTTAAAAAATTTTTAAATTAATTTTTTTAGAGGTGGGGGTCTATGTTGTCCATGCTAACCTTAAACTCCTGGCCTTAAGTGATCCTCCTGTCTCAGCCCCCCAAGTAGCTGGGATTACCAGCACGAGCCACAGTGCTTGGTCGTCAATTCTTAACCTGGACAAGCCTCTAGAAGGTTTTAATCATCATTTCAGAATAGAACCTAGAGGTACCTCTAGGTTGGATGCAGTATGGAATTTGAGAAATCAAAGATCAGGGATTAACTCTGCATTTGAAATAATTGGACTATAAGGATGGTACCAATAGTAAAATAATTTTTGTGTCTCTATATACCACTTATGATGCCATATAATACCAAAAAACTTTATTATTTCACTTTCAACCACAAAAGAGAGTGAAGGACCCCAAAATAATGTTTCTCTTTTTATTAGTTATTTATTTATTTGGGACAGTCTTGCTCCGTTGCCCTGGGTAGAGTGCAGTGGCATCTTCATAGCTCATTGCAACCTCCAACTCCTGGGTTTAAGCAATCCTCCTGCCTCAGCCTCCCCAGTAGCTGGGACTACAGGCACATGCCACTGCACCTGGCTAATTTTTCTATTTTTATAGAGACGGGTTCTTTCTCTTGCTCAGGCTGGTCTCGAACTTCTGAGCTCAAGCAATCCTCCCTCGGCCTCCCAGAGTGCTAGGATTACTGGCGTGAGCCAAGGCACCCGGCTCTGTTTCCCTTTTAATTTTGATAGTTCTGTAGTCATTGTGGTCAGTGCAGAGAATATGAAATATACATGATATTTTAAAGGTTAAAAAGTAGGTAGAATAGAACTCTAAAACGATCTTCTTTTTTTTTTAGAGTAGCTTGGTCTATACAAAGAAAACCGAATTGTAAGCTGAGTTTCCTTGATTCAGTTCTCTGCTGCCCACATCAATGGCCTTCTTTTCAATTAACTATAGGAGATGAGAGCCCCTCTATCTGTTGATTTTCCTCTGTCAGGGGGTTCAGAAGTAATGAGATAAAAGCTTTGAGCACTTCTGAAGAAAGGCAGGCTGGAGTATTAGTAGCAGAGGGAAAAATATTTTCCTTGTTTTATGATCCAGTGGAGTTCCTGGCTGTTGCAATTTGTCGTAAACCTCTCAATTTTAAGAAATTGGAGTGATTCAAATGTGTCTAGCTGGAATGCTCTGTGCTGCCTTTCTTTAATCCTGGTTATGCTCCTTACTGACAGAATGACCTTGGGCAAATCACAACTGGGCTGTGTCATCATTTCCTTATCTGGAAATGGGGATTATAATAGTACTTACCTCTAGGATTATTGGGAGTTAATATATGTAGTATTTAGAACAGTGCCTGGGAAGGTGCTACGTAAGCATTAGCTATTATTCAATAAACATTTAAGTGCATGGTATGTACTGACAATTTTATGGGGGATAAAGAGTCAAATAAAGACATTGGCCTTGGCCTTGGTCTGGTGGAGAGCAGGTCTTTCCCTTCTACACTTTTTTCCTAAGAAAGAAAAAATAATTATAGTTATCATCATTACAGTGTACTTACTTGTTTGTGTTGGATGATAGATAAAAAGAACTAGGAAGACCTGAACCCAGTCTTCTAGACAGGCATAATCTAATCTAAACCATCTATATGCCACACTCAGACACACACACACACAAAGCAGAAAGCTAAGCGTAGCTATGTTATAGGCATTTCATGTAAGTTATAATTCTTAGGTTTTTAATAGTTCTTTGCCTTTGATGAGCTGACAGCTGTGTTTCTCCAACATTCTTCACTCTTTTTTTTTTTTTTCACACCTAGTATAAACTGGTTGCCAGAATTTAAAAGAAGGGGAAAAGCACTACTGTACTTATTTAAAACAGACATTTTTCTTGGTCTTCTTAGACAGAAATTTGCATGGATAATAAAGTTTAATTGGCAGAGTGACATTTGGGGAAGGGATGAGAAATTGAGAGAGAGGAGATTCTTTTCAGTCTCGTTTTATACAGCTGCCGTCTTTATGGGGCTGAAGGGCGGGGAGAAGCTGGAGTTGTAGAGTGAAACGGTGGTAGTGGTTGCTAACTGGGTTGGGTTTGCTTTCTAGTGGTTTGCCGTGATCATCTGTTTGGAAGAGCTGCCTGTGTATTTCAACGTAAGGTCGGTAGAGATGGTGTTATGGTTGTGGTTCTTAATACTTTTATTACCTTAGGTTAGCAAAACCCCATTTTTTTCTCAAGAATAGCTAAAATTTTCTCAGTTTTATTCCCATATGGAAGCAACATACAGTGGTCAAAAGTAAGCACAAGCATTTGGATCAGACCTGGGTTCCTATTCTAGTGTATCCTCTTATTAACTGTATAACTTTGGGGCAAGTTACTTAACCTATTTGAGCCTTAGGTTCTTTGCATGTAAAATGGGGGTGATACATAATGCCATATATTGTATGATTCCATTTATACGAAATATCCAAAATAGGCACATTTATAGAGATAGAAAGTAGATTAGTGGTTTCTAGGGGATGTGGAGAGAGGAAAATGAGGAATGATTGTTAATGGGTATGGTGTTTCTTTGGGGGGATGAAAATGCTGTGGAATTAGATGACGGTGATAGTTGGATGACTTTGTGAACATACTAAAAACCAGTGAATTGCGCACTTAAAAGGGGTGAATTATATCTCAATAAATAAATAGAATGGGAGTGATAATGCCTGACTTAACAAAGTTGTTACATTTGGAGATAATATACAAGAAAGCACAGGGGTATAGTTAGTACTAGCTATATATGGCTGTTGGAGTGTTTGTGAGTGAGTGAGTGAGTGAGTGAGTGTGTGTGTGTGTGTAGTTGGTGAATATTGGATTAGGAAGTTGGAACATGGGGTTGAGGGAAGAATAAGAGGAGTAGAAAGATGGAATGTGGGGCATAACAGTTTTGAATGGGAGCCCGATTTAGGCCCAGGTCTCCCGGCTCCCAGTCCAATTCTGCTTCTGTTGGCTCCTTTGTTCTTTTCTGACCTGGCCATGGGAATGCAAGATGCACTTCTGCAGTGGAGAGACTTTGTTACAAATGAGTCATAACCCAGGCTCCATAGCTTGCCATGCAACCAAAATGTACTTCAGTGGGAAACTTTATCCAACTAAATGAGTGTAATATGACACTACCTACTTAGGCTTCTTCTTCCAGTTCCTGCACCCTGATGTTTAGGGCATCAGACCTCTCTTTGCTGATCTTGCTACCTCCTGCTCCCTGGGAGGAAATGGCCTCCCCAAGCACAGTGGCTGTTTCTATCCTTTCTCTTTTTAGCATTTCCCCTTCCTAATCTTCCCTTCCTGGAATAATCTGTTTCCCATGGCACAGGGCAGCCTGCTATTAAAAAAGAGATGGAAAGATTTGCCTGCTCTTAAAAGAAAAAACATATTGCCTTTAAGCTTATTATTATTTGCAACATGTTTAGTCTTAAAAGTCATTACTGATTTCAGTATGGTTAGCTCTGTAGCCTTGCAAATGGTTTTTAAAGAAAGTATAGACTTAAATAAAAATAAAAAAAAATCCAATCGGGTATTTAAATTTTATTTTGCTGTATCTACTTTCATCTTTTCTTTCTTTATGCTTCTGTTCTGTTTTACTTGATTAAGAGAAAGAGGAATCTTCCTGCAATAAATGTACTTCTCAAAAATAATCCTCTGAAAATAAAACCTCAAAAAATATGTTATTAAAGTAAAGCAGAATATGAATTTTTCTTTTCTTCTTTTTTAAAATTTCAGAACATTATGGGGGTACAAATGTTTTGGTTACATGAATTACTTTTGTACAGTTTGAGTCAAAGTTATAAGTGTGTTCATCACCCAAACAGTGTGCATTGTACCCGTTAGCTGTGAATTTACCCATTGCCTCCTTCCCCCTTCCACCTGCTTGATTTCCATTGAATTTTACCACCATATGTACACATGAGCACTGAGTATTTAGTTCTCATTTAATAGTGAGTGCATGTGGTGTTTTCATGGTCTCCAGTTACATCCATGTTGTTACCAAAGGTATTAGTTCACTATTTTTTATGGCTAAGTAGTATTCCATGGTATACATATACCACATTTTATTAATCCACTGCTGTATTCATGGGCACTTGGATTGTTTCCACATCTTGTGAATTGTGCTGCTATAAATATTTGAGTAAAAGTGTCTTTTTTGTAAAATATCTTTTTTTCCTTTGGGTAAGTGTCCAGTAGTGGGATTGCTGGATCAGGTGGTAGGTTTACTTTTAGTTCTTTGAGGTACCGCCATACTACTTTCCATAGAGGTTGAATTAGTTTGCAGTCCCACCAGCCTTGTGTAAGTGTTCCTTTCTCTCCCTGCCAGCATCTGTTGTTTTGGGACTTTTTGATAAAAGCCATTCTCACTGGAGTTAGGTGATATCTCATTGTGGTTTTGATTTGCATTTCCCTGATGATTAGAGATGTTGAGCACTTTTTCATATTTTTATTGGCCATTCGTCTATCTTCTTTTGAAGAGTTTCTGTTCATGTCTTTTGCACACTTTTTTTTTGGAGACAGAGTCCCGCTCTGTTGCCCGGGCTAGAGTGCTGTGGCATCAGCCTGACCCATAGCTACTTCAGACTCCTGGGCTCAAGTGATCCTCCTGCCTCAGCCTCCCTAGTAGCTGGGACTATACGCATGCACCACCATGCCCGGCTAATTTTTTCTATATATTTTTAGTTGTCCAGCTAATTTCTTTCTATTTTTAGTAGAGATGGGGTCTCACTCTTGTTCAGGCTGGTCTTGAACTCCTGGCCTCAAGTGATCCTCCC